>VSMD01092395.1:0-46893 GCA_008750895.1 Mirza zaza | reverse complement strand
CCCTGGTGAGCATTGCCACCATTTGAAAACCATAGTTTTAATCAGTCAGTACCAATTTGATGGCGAGTAGATGTAGGGCCCATTTTCCATGTCTTGTGTCGCCTTGTGAGAAATATTTTAAAAATTGGAATCATTAATCAAGCAATGAGCTGTTATTTCCTCCCGCAATTTTTCCTGGTTTAAGATAAACTCCAAAGAGGTAGAGTGTTATGGACATATCAACATGGTTCAAACAGTGAAAACCAGCTCTCTCTTCTTAAAAATAACAAAAATCATAAACCAAAAAAACCCAACATTCTTTTAAAAAATATATTGAGAGATAAAATTTAAGTAACACTTTTAATCACTATATATACCAAAATGATGATGGCCACGTTTTAAAGACTATATTTAAAGTGGTTTGCCATTCTGCATGTGTGTTGATTTCTTAATGACATCAGAGAAGGTAGAGAAGGGTTTGCAGATTCTATCCAGTGTTATCTTCCTATAGAAATGAGGGGCTTATGTATTTCAAAAGTTTATCACATGAAGTTGTTGGCAAATGAAAAAATAAGAGAACTCTAGTGTTGGCTGGAAGCTTTAAAAAATAAAGAATTTTTGAAAAATATAACTTATTTTGGTAATGGTTTTACCAGCCTGGACAAAATATGCTAATTATTAATACAATGTCTTTCAGGAATTGAGGAAATCGGCTACATGATAGCACTTCATGAACTGGGAAACACACAGGCAGATAAAATATTTTTCAAATTCACACCCTAACAGTGTTGATATCCAAAGGTCATGTTAATATTACTACTGGTAATTAATTTTACAGAAAAATCAATTAGTAGATATTCATTGTGTTTTCCACCTCCATTAGATTATAAAATGAATATTTGTTCATGTGAATTGGATGACATTGCCCATTATACTCACAAATCATAGTGATTTAATGAACTATATAGAATTTATATATATATATATGATGAAAAGAGAAAACAAAAGTTATCAAAATAAAAGGAAGAAAAGAATGCAATAGGTTTGCTCATGTATTCATCAGCTATTTATCAATCTCCAATAATGAGTAAGGTATCTTATATGAGCCAATCAAACATGAATCAGACATGGCTTCTGACCCTGATGAGATTAGATATCTATGACTCAAATATAAGGTGGAAATGAGGTATAAATTAATAGTTTATAGGTTTAGAGGAACTTAACTTTTTAATCCAGATTTGGAAAGATATCAATAATCGATGATGGAGGAGTAGCCTTGAGTTGGGCATTATACAGAAAAGCTACAGAATCACTCCAGGTGTCTGTCTGAAATCAATTAATCTGGAATATTGCTCACACTAGCTGGTTCATTACTCCCATTCATAACATTGGGTGTTTTTCTTTATTTTATTTAAAAGTTCCTTCTGATATTACTTTGTTTTACTTTTCAGATGCTGATCTGCACATTTCAGTCAATGAAGAGAAACACAGACTTCGTATCTTCCCAGATAGGGTGGTGAGTCAACATTAAAAGATGTTTTTCATAGTCAGGATATATTAAATAAACCAAGAGTTGCCAGATTCAAGACTAGAAAATGTGGCCTTCATTCAGTCTATTCAGTAAAGAAAGAAAAACCATGAATTATCACTAATAGCTGTGAGTGGTATCAAACAATGGATTCAAATTGTAACACTGGGTCTTTTCCTAACCAGTAAGCCCATAAATATTTACCAAAAAAAAAAAATGGTGCATGTGGGAGAATTCCTTAGATGGTATTACATATAATAGGCAGCTGTTTTAAGCTGCCATTCTTTTCATACCACCAACATGGCCAAGACTTCCTTGTGGAAGTATCCTGGTGATGGAATGGGACTCTATGGGACACAATTAGAAAACAACATAATTCTTTCCCTCCATTATCCCTTCAAAGCCACTTGGTGGACTTTCTTCTCTGTCTCCAAATAAAGTCTTAGGCAGATTCCATAGTTTTTCAGTCACTTTCAAATGATAAAAATTTCCCCAATTACTAGTAGTCATGAAAGCAGCCTCTGAATTGTCCCATCCAATGCAATAAATCACATGACTCTAAATATCATTCCAAGTTAAAACTTCTCCCCTTCATCTAGCTAGGGTCTCCATCAGCTGGCAGCCTGCTTTGTGGGAGGGTTGTGGAGAGGCTGAGATTTTTGACCCTTTCAAGGTTAGGGCCAAGAAAGAGGAGGTTTAATGCAAAAGGAACACTCATAAGTAGCTGGTTCTATCATGATTTGGTAACGGTGGTGTCCAGATGGGTTCCCCAATACTGATTCTATGTCTTATGAGAGACTTTTGGGGATTTTCCACTGGGGGACAGATCAAAATGTAGTTTTGTAACAGAGGAGATGTCTTAATCCTCAGCTCTTGGGTTTCCAGTCCCCAACCCTTCCACTGGGTCAGTTTATCCAAGATGGATCCCAATTTATCCAAGATGGATCCCAAGATGGATAAATTAACCCAGGGATAAATTGACTCCTTTCAAGATGGCTCCCAGCCAACTCTTTCCCAAGGGTGGAGTTGGCTTATAGGAAAACAAATAAAACTTTGATTGTTCTGGTTAATTAAACTACATGCAGCTTGCTCTCACAGTACAGACTGGTGCTCTTTTTTCACTATACCTTCTTGGATTCAGAGCCACAGTCTCCTGCTTTTAGGCTTCTCAGGCAGGTGTCAGCCCTCTCTAATGCCAGGAGGCACATAAAATGGCTTCCTAGTGGTTCTCTGAAAGCTCACCTGAAATAAGGGTGATTAAGACCCACCCATCATGTCTACAGTGTCTTGGGTACTTATTTTTGGCTACGCACATTCACACACATTTATTTCTCTCATTCTAAGTAAAAACCATATAATTTTTGTGAACCAACATGAAGGACAAAAATAATCCATTATACTAATAGATTGAATAGTGTCCCCCAAATTTCATGTCTATCCAGAGCCTCAAAATGTGACTTTATTTGGAAACAGGGTCTTTGCACATGTAATTGGTTAAAGATTGAGATGAGATCATACAGGATGAGGGTGGACCATAAATCCAATGACCAGTGTCCTTGTAAGAAGATGAGAAGACATAGAGGAGAAGACCTAGGCAGAGATTGAAGTTATGCTATCATAAGCCAAGGAACACCTGTGTGTTAATCCATTTGTGTTGCTATAAAGGAACACTTGAGGCTAGGTGATGTATAAAGAAAAGAGGTTTATTTGGCTCATGGCTCTGCAGGCTGTACAAGAAGCATGGCATCAGCATCTACATCTAGTGAGGGCCTCACGCTGCTTCCACTCATGGCAGAAAGCTAAGGGGGCCTGCATGTGCAGAGATCAAATGGCAAGAGAGGGAGCAGGAGAGGGAGGGGAAGAAGGTGCCAGCCTCTTTTAAACAATTAGCTCTCATGAGAACTTTTAGAGCTTATGACCAATGGCACCAAGCCATCCATGATGGATATGCTCTCATGACCCAAACACCTCCCATTAGGCCCAACCACCAACACTGAGGATCAAATTTCAACATAAGTTTAGGAGGGGTCAAATATCCCAACCATAGCAACCTGGAGCCACCAGAATCTGGAAGAAGCAAGGAAAGATTTTGCCCTAGAGCCTTCAAAGTGAGCATGGCCTTGTGAAACCTTGGACTTCTGGGCTCCAGAACTGTGAAAGAATACATTTTTGTTATTTTAATCCACCAATGTGTAGTAATTTGTTATGGTAGCCCTGGGAAATAATTATTATCTTTGGGATTTGTACTTTGTTATTGGTGACATTGCTGTTTTGGGTTGGATACATGCTTCAGTCCTGAAACTTGAAAATTATGGTCCTTCGAAACACCTAAGAGCAATGTCCAGAATAGGCAAGTCTACAGAGACAGAGGTCAACCAGTGTTTGCCTGAGGCCAAAGTGGGAATGAGGATTGACTGCAAATGGGCAGGAAGGATCTTATTGGGGTGATGGAGAGAGAAAGACTAGATTATGGTGATGGTTATAAAACTTGATAAATTTACTGAAAGCCACTGAACTCCTGCACTTAAAAAGGGTGAATTCCCAATAGAGTTTATTTTAAACAAATCTAAGAGTAGAAGATAATTTAGCAGCCAGAAACCATCTAGTCTCTGACAGGGTATTCTTAGGACAATATATTAAAACTTATCAGTCAGGCAAATCAGCTGCCAAGGTTCCTAAGCCTGTTTTGATTATAAGCTGCCCGAATGAACCAGGGATCAGAGAGGATATTGTGACAAGCATATTTTCCTTTGTTCTGTTGTTACCAGAGCATTCAGTAGAGGACTTTTACTTTCTGGGTGGAGGAAATAAAAATCAACTCTCTTGCTGTTCTGTTCAGATTCCCACTTAAGGAACTTTCCAGTGCATTTATCTTGGAGATAACCAACCTCACAGCTCATAAATAATGATGTCTTGAATAACTTAAATTTCCAGAATGTCAAAGCCTTAACTCCAAATAAATGATGTCCCTGGAAAAAAAAGTAAAATACACTGTGAAAAAAATTAAATTCAGACCTAATACACACACACACAATGTGAATTTTTAGTTTAAGTATAACATGCACTTAGAAAAGCACACAAATCCTAAGTGTTCAGCTTGATGAATTTTCACAAACTGGACATATCTGTGTAACTCACACTCAAATAAACGCAACATCACTGACCTTCAATGTCATAGATTGCTTGCCTGATTTTGATCCTTATATGAATGGAATCATAAAGTATATAGTCATTTATTGCCTGTCTTCTTTTGTTCAATTTATGAGATTCACCTACTTTTAGTATGTAGTTGTAGTTTGTCTTCATTGCTGTATAGAATGCCATTGTGTGTATACACCACTGTGTTAGTTTCTCATTGCTGCTCCAATAAATTTGCACAAATTTAGTGGCTTAAAACAACACGAATTCATTCTTTTATAGTTCTGAAGGTCAGAAATCTAAAATGGGTCCGCACTGCTGTGTTTTTTATGAAGGCTTTAGGGAATAATCTGTTTCCTGGCTTTTTCTAGCTTCTAAAGACTACCTACATTCATTAGTTCCTGACTCCTTCCTCCATTTTCCGAGCCAGAAGGGTAGCAGCTTCTCTGCTCTCTGGCTTCTGCTTCCATCCTCACGTCTTCCTTCTGGTCTCTGTCCACCTGGCCTCCCTTTTATAAGGGCCTGTTTGATTAATCAGGCCCACCCCAGTAATCCAGAATAATCTCCCCATCTCAAGATCCTTAACTTAATCACAATCGGCAAAGTCTCTTTTACCATGTAAAGTATTCACAGGTTCTGGGAATTAGGACATGAACATCTTTGAGAAGCCATAATTCAGCCTACTATAACCACAATATGTTTATTATTTTATCCTCCTGATGGGCATTTAGGAAGTTTCCAGTTTTTACCGAATCAAATTAATTCCACTATGAACATCCTTTTGGTGTTTTGACTTCACTGTTGGGTATATACATATAATTTCTGGATCATAGGGAATGTGCACATCTAGCTTTAGTAGATTCTGAAAACAAGTTTCCAATGTTGTTATACCACTTTATACTCCAACCAGGAAAAGCATGAGAGTTCCAGTTGCTCCATATCCTTGCCAATATTGCTTCTTTTCTTCCTTCTTTCCTTCCTTCCTTCCTTCCTTCCTTCCTTCCTTCCTTCCTTCCTTCCTTCCTTCCTTCCTTCTTTCCTTCCTTCTTTCCCTCCCTCTCTCTTTCTCTCTTTCTTTCTTTCAACAGCTGATATAGTTCATGAGTTCTCAGTACCTGAATCTGTGCCTCTCTGTGATGTTTTAATATCCCTTGTTCTCCAAAGCTGAAGATTCCTCGGGCAGTTCCTATTCTCAGAATGGATGCACCATCTTCAAGTACTACTCTAGCCCAATATGATAGCGACTCAAAGAAGAACTATGGCTCCCAGCCAAACATCAACATGCAGTATATTCCAAGGGAAGACTTCCCTGACTGGTGGCAAGTAAGAAAACTGAAAAGGTAAACCCCAACTTTCAGGCTGGCTGCCCAGTATGGAGAGTAGACACTACCCCACTGCCTTGAACCTCAGCCTCAAAGCCGTTGATGCAGGGCTTAGGGCTGCCCTCTCAGAAAATGTTTGGCACTTGAGCCAGAAGCCTAGGGAAGCAGGGGCCCCACTGAAGCTGAGCAGCATGGACTATCAGTTTATATCATCCTATCCAATAATCTAAGTAGTGAATGAACATTTTATTCCCTCCCCTTTCTTATCTGTCTTCCCCCAAATAATGGCACATTCCAGAGCACAGAATCTTTAAAATATATCCTTTATATGAAAGAGCTTCAGATGGCCATTCTTTTGTAATAGGCTTCAGCATCACTAGCCAAATGTCAAGTAGCATTTCAAGTGAGGTCATGGCTTGACTTCTCAGGGTGTACACCTTCACCTCTACTGACCTGATTAGTCTTCTAAAGATTTCTAAAGCCAGAATTGACATCACTTCACAAGCAGTACATAAATTGTGTTTATCATAGATCTCTAGGGTCTGGCACCAAGTCTGCCCCACACTTGATGCTCAGTAACTGTTGAATTGAATTGAATTGTGGGATGACCATACAGAAAGGGTCGAGTGACTCCTGTTCCTTATTTGCTGCCTCAAACTCCCTCCCTGTCACGTTGTCCACTGTCCACTATCTTCTCACCCAGTTATCAGCATCCTTGCAGGGTACAGATGTGTGCCTTTCCTTGTAGTGGATGCAGAGCATCTCTCTGGCTCACCATGTCTCTCTTTTCTTTGTTTTCTCCCATGTCCTCTCACTCCTTTATTCTTTCCATCCTTATCATTTTTACCTAAAGCAAACGGCTCACTGGGTCAACGATGCAGCCCCAGGGCCATGTGGAACTTGAAAGAATGTGAGTGTATTCTTCTTGATGTTGTTTCGTTTTTTGTCAGTATAACAAGCCGTGGTCCCTTTCATTCCAAAGTGGGGCTAGAATCCGAGAGTATTAATCTATACCTGGTGCCCAATGGGAGGGGTGACATTTGTTTTCCTGTAGCTCAGCATTCTTGTGGAAGGAAACGATTGATAAGCTCACATGCAAGGACAGGGAGTGTCATGTTAACTATGTGTCAGGTCCCCTTCCTGACAGAAACCTCAATAATTCATCGAGGGAGGTGTGTGGTGAAATTCACTGACTAGTTTGCAAATAACTAGGAAAAACTGCAGATTCTCATGGGGTTGCTGCAAGGCTACCAACTCATGGATGACTGGATCCTATCTTTATTTAAAATGTTGATTTTTGCATACGTTTTTATTTTAAAAACATTCATTAAAATACTAGTTATCTTGATCACTGAGTTCTGACACTCCCTTAGATTTTGCATTCCCTTAGGTTTAGTCCCCACCCTGTATTGTTCCCTAGAACTTCAGAAAACAAGTTATTTGAACAAAGGATTGATTAGTCACTTCTTACCATGAGCAGCATTGCCTCTGTGAGTGAATTATAATCATTTTTAAAAGGTCTTCATGGAGCTTGAATTTTTAAAATGCAGCCATGATTCTCAGCTCCTATATTAGTTGATAAGACTTTTTATCAACTTTCTGTCATCCTTACTATCTTCACTGGAGCTGCTTTTTAATATTTATTTTTTTATGGTTAGTAAAATAATCCATGCTCCCATTAAAGCATTCAAATATTGCAGAATATTCAGTGTATATTCCTCTAAAATGTTTTCTATGTGCATGCTACTGTATATATAATTACAAGAGCTGGTTCTCACCACACAGTCTTCTTTGCTACTTGTTCTTTTCACTTGACATCTTCAACATTTTTCCGATTTAAATGCATAAGGATATACCTGGTTTTTAAAAATTTATTTTAATTTTAATTGACCAAGCACACATAACAAAATTAACCATCTTAACTATATGTTTAAGCATATGATTCACATTATTGTACGACCTATCTGAATATTTTTATTGTCTATAAAGTACCCATTATATGTGTAAACCTAAGTGATGTACTTGTTGATAGATGTTCTCCACGTGTTCTTAAAAACAACAAGAAGGCCCAATAAATTGCTTAGCCTTTTAAAGTAAGAGTTTTCTCATGAAGAGATAAAGCCTAAAAGCTATCCTAGTGGGCAAGTCTCTTTGGGAAGGTGAGGAGGGAAACATTGTAGTGTTTAAGGGCTTTCTCCAGGCATTCCTTGAAATGGAGCCAGAGGAGTATTTCCTTACTAAGGAAGCTTGTAGCTATGAACTGTGGTTTTGTAAAAAAAAAAAAAAAAAAAGCCTGGACTATGAAGGCAAACAGGAAAGAGCTCCTACATTCCAGATAAAACAGCCTTTGGTCTTTGAGAGGTAGACACTTCCTCATGCTCTGCTTAACACCCAAAATGAATGAGATAAAATAATGGGCAGCAGAGACTGATGAAAATCCTGCTGATCTGTCTGGGTCCAGAAGGAGTTAAAAGTTCAGTATTTTCAAGACTCTTAATTGTAATCACCACAGCAAAGAGGAAAATAACTTATTTTAAAATGTGTAAGTGACAGAATGCTTGCATATCTACAAGAAAATCAGGGCAAACCCAGCCAAGATAATTTATTAAGCCAGATTTTCTATTGTTTGGGATCATTACGAGCCATTATTAACGATTCTCTTTTGTTTAGAAATACTGCCAAACTACTTCTTTTCTTGGAGTCGCTGAAAGGACCAAAATGTGCAAGTAACTCATTAGCTTAAATTTCCAAACCAAGTGAAATGTGTGGGTCAAAATGTCTAATAAAGCTAAAACATATCTGATCAAAATTACTTTTGTCATTTAACATTTACAAATGAACATAAATTTATAAATTTATGGAGCATAGCTCTCTCTTTTTCTACAGCAGTGAAGATGGTGCATGCAGTAACCAAAGGGAAAGAAATGTTATAAATCATACCACCTCAAAGATTTCATGGTAAATCAAATTCAGATATTCCTTTAACATCCAAGACTTCCTCCTATTTGCAGGAAAACTAACCAAACTTGCAATAATTTTGCAACTGGGCTTTACATTTAAGGTCAATATAAACCAAAAACATCCTTTTGCTTCTCTGAACCCTTAGGTGGGTGTGTATCAATGGATTGTGGGTTACAGTTTTTCTCACACTGATTTTTCCTGTATATTCATGATATAAACTGGTATTAGCATGAACATTAATATACCTGGCTCAGGCATCTCTAGCAGGAGGAAAAGCAAGTTGAATAACTCTTCCCTCAGAATAGTTCTATACATAACCCAAGATTTTGTAAAAACTTTATACTACAGCCTTCCCTAAAGAAGTCTGCATCTGTTTCATAAGTTCACTCTTCCGAAAAAGTCAAAGAAATCCAAGTTCCTGGGTGCCTCCTGGGGACCTACCTCCTGTATCAAAGAGCCATTCATGCTTTCATTAATCCAAGCATGAACCCAACTTTTGAGCAACTCTCTCTTCACTTTGCTGATACCTTTTCAAGCACAGAAAGGGAAACCTAACAGTCTAAATTTTATGTATGTGAATGAGAGCAGGGTGGGATTTGATATTGCACTGCTAGGCACTTGGATTATTTCTTGGTATATTTTTTGCATTCATGTTGTTTTCCAACTCTTCTTAAGGGGATTCCCTGAGTCAAGTTCGGGACTCCCTGAGTCAAGTTCATCTGAAGAAGAGGAAAACCTGGATGATTATGAGTGAGTGTTGCAAGTTCTCTGTGTTCCTCTAAAACTAGACATAGATACTCCTATTCTTCAGAGGCATTAAAACAGATGGCTCAGACTTTCTCAGGAGGCTGTATTTACATGGGTAAAATCATGTGAGGTTCTGGGCCTTTTATCTAGATGACGGGTGACAATGAGCTGGGTTATTACCAATGAAAATATTGTACCCAATCTGGATTATCTAAATTGGGTACACATATTCATTGGATTTATCATATACCCAGTATCCCTTTCATTTCACTTTGTCTTTGTAGATAGAGCATACAATGTTTCTACTCACTAATTCTTTCCTGGAGGCCTCACATTGGAGTGATGTTTGTAAACTATTATTAACATTGAGATAGATTTGGGGGAAAGTTATTTATGATGCAGTAGTTTTACATGGTAGCACAACTGAGATGTTGAACATGACAGTATTTATGTTGAAAGATTTCTTATCATTTAACATCCAAATTGGAATACTTTAGTGAGAGAAAAAGTACACTATTAAAAATTACATCTAGACATCAGGCATAAACTGGACTTTTCTGGGCAAATAAGAATACGTGGTCACCCCAACAATACTCAGACAGGTTGGCCTAAGTGGCCATTAAGGTCCTTTCCAAAATCTAAGGTTCTATCATTCTACACATAGGGGCAAATAGTTGTTCCCAAGACTTAAAGATTAGTGTTAAGAGGTGGGAATAATAGAGCATATTGTATTTCTCAGACACTTAATACCCAATGGCACAAAGTTCATTTGGACATTAGGATTATGCATATTTCAAGTTCTGGTTTTCTATGAGTTCTGTGTTATTGATTTGTTGGCTACATGTGAAATGAGAGCTTTTACAAAGTACATATTACTGTTCCACTCCTCCTTTCTCCTCTAACCCAGCCTGTCCCTAGCACACCTGTCCCATTGGGGGAGATGTGCTGTACCCTCCACCTTTTTGCAGATGGTCTCTTCACCACCTTCTAGCTCCCTTTTAGCCTTACCTTCTTCCTTAACATCTACCTAGGAAAACATCTGGTGGAATAATTCATGCTAAGGCATAAAAGACTGAGAAGGACCAACACATGTCATTTCCAAAGATAATGGCACTTTAAGGGAAAAGACTTAAACCAATGGGAGTAAACCTCTAATTGTGCACTTTAATCTTTAGCATTTAGATGAATCAGACGTCTCTCTGTGATTCAGAAAGCCCAGGTCTGATCATTTAGACAGTCTTTACCCCCATCTTTTCTGGATTTAAGTGGTGCAAGAGAGATGGACATTGGTGAAATTATCAGGAAAGACCTGTCCTCTTCAAAATCAAGGAGATGCCAAAAGGAGCTCAGGACTATAGGGCTACATGATCTAGAGCTCTGCTTTCTCACATCATGCTTCATGCCCCCAACTTCTCATTCTATCAGTGTCACTGATGCATTTTTTTATGGACACAACTTCATGAGCAATTCTACTCCTTTCCATTAAAGACAGAGGCACCAAGATTTAGATGGAGAATGATGGGTTAGGACTAGGCCATCTGATCTGACATTAAAATACTGAAATATTTTTAAAAACCAACAGAACCAGGCTTCAGCAAAATTATGACACAGGTGAAGTCTATATGTGAATGAGTGGGGCGTAAAGGTGGGATAGGGTATATCTGCCATCTCACCTTGCCTCTCCAGGCCTTTCTCCTTATTCCTGATCATCCCTTCCATCTATCCACCCATGAGCATATATCCTGGGTTAGATCCCCTGAACGGTATTTTGATTAGCTATTAGTAGCCTAAAATGTTAACTAATAAGAAAAACTATCATTTGCTATCTCAAGTGTTAATAATACAGTATCTGTAATGGTAGAATTAGAAGAGACCAAACTTATCAATATCAGTCCT
Source organism: Mirza zaza (assembly GCA_008750895.1). Taxonomy (NCBI): domain Eukaryota; kingdom Metazoa; phylum Chordata; class Mammalia; order Primates; family Cheirogaleidae; genus Mirza; species Mirza zaza. The sequence goes on along the minus strand of VSMD01092395.1, from coordinate 35,322 downwards.
CTCCCTAATTTTACAGATGGGCAAGTATAAGGTCAAAAGAGGCTAAGTGGCTTGTTCAAAGTCATACAATTACATGTTGGGAAGCTATGTCTAGAACGCAGACCCCAAGCTGGCTGGTCTAAGGCTCTTTCTATTTTATTTAACTGTTCACCGGCTGATATCTTCTCCCACAACTAATACAGAGATTACACACAGAACTATTTCCCATCCATTCCTGCCAAGTTCTGAGACACCTTCTGCCTTGATTTCCTCCTAAAACCCCTCCCCTCCACCTCCCCCCTCCTCATACACTTCTTTCCTCCTCAGGTGTTATCTTCTAGCCAAGGGTCCCCCCCCAGCCCTCCAAACCCATGCAGCATTTCACCCCACACCCTACTCATTTCCTTAGTATGACATTTTGGCCAAAGCCAAAAGGGCATAGACATTGTTGCCCTCATATGAAAAACATCTCTTGGCCTGTTGAGCTCCACATATAAAGTAAAATGTGATGTTCTTGGCTAATTCAGTAAAAGGAACAATAGTTAAAGATTACACCTGCCTCTCCCACGTCATCTTTTTCTTAGTTCAGTACAACTGCTCTTGCCCTAATATCATCTTAGATACTTATCCATTGTTATCCTGAAAATAAAACCATTTTGAGAAAGCATTTGCTTTGAAAATAAATGCTAGAAAGTGTCTTCTATTGGATTATTCAAAGGAAATCATAGAGTCGAAAGACAGAGCTTTCATCCTTGGCAACCCTGAATTTACCGTTGGAATATTCTTCATTGGTTTAATCTCTGACCCTCATTCAAAATGGTGCAATATAGGAGAACTTAGAGGCCACCTAGGAGGAAGCCAAAGGTTCCTAGACACTAGCCCAATTAAAGATCCAAATGCGTAAGCCCCACCCCAGAATCAGAATTGGGTGGTGGGAACTCAATAATCTGTATTTTTCAAAAGCTCCTCAGATGATTCTTTTAAGCAGTCAGGTTTGGAAAGCCCTGATCTAGACCAATGCCTCATTTTACAGATTAGAAAGTTGAGTGCCAAGTCATGCAATTTAAAAAGTGCTCATTCTGAAATATGGAATTCTTTCCTGTTGCAGCTGGTTTGCAGGTAACATCTCCAGATCACAATCTGAGCAGTTACTGAGACAAAAGGTAAATAGTCTTGTCTTTAAAATGACCTCACAGAATCCCTTTCTAATTTGGGGCCTAGAGGTTAAACACTTCTTCTAGAAACCTTACTGCTCATTAGACAGTCAATACCTCATAGAGTGTTGGTTGTCCAGTCTATTGGTTACAAGACCTTTCAGGTCTAGGCACTTTTGTTTCTGTTTTCTACTGCTGTATAATAAACCACCCCTAAATTGAGTGGCTTGAATAAGAAGATTTATGATTTCTCATGATTCTGTGAGGCAACTGGCCCAGCAGTTCTTCAGCAGGTTTTGTTTAAGGTTGCTCACGTGGCTGCATTTGGCCGATGGATTTTTTTTTTTTTTGAGACAGAGTCTTGCTCTGTTGCCCTCAGTAGACTGCAGTGGCATCACCGTAGTTTACTGTAACCTCATACTCCTGGGCTCAAGGGATCCTCCTGTCTCAGCCTCCTGAGTAGCTGGGACTAACTTTCCTATTTTTAGTAGAGATATGGTTTCATTCTTGCTCAGATTGGTCTGGAACTTCTGAGCTCAAGCAATCCTCCCACATTGGCCTCCCAAAGTGCTAGGATTACAGGAGTGAGCCACCATGCCCAGCCTGGCTGCTGGATTGACTGTGGCGTTGGCTTTAGCTGAGACAGTCAACTAGGGTGCTACAGTTCTTCTCCTAGCAGCTTCCGCATGTGCTTGCCATGGGCCCTCTCACTGCATGCAGTGCAAGCACTTATGGAGTCTCTGCTTTTGCATGTTTGCTAAGATCCCATTGGTCATAGCAAGTCACATGGCCCCGCCTGGGGTCAGTGTGGGAGGAGACCGCTCAGGGCATGAATAAGAGAGATGATTTATGGGGCCATCAACATAGCCATTTACCTCAGCTCTGTGGCTGCTGGGTAGCACTTAGACCAAAGTACAACAGATGTGATTAGGACTACATTAATCTGATTTTATTACTAACTGGTATGAATTACCAGTAGCAAACTCTTGTGATCTCTGAAAATGACACTTTGTTATAGTTTAACCTGATAAAACACTAACCACACCAATCATTTCTTTGAGGGATGCTAGTGAGAATGTGATGACCTCGCTTGGTGTTTTGTCACATTCGTAGTTTATTATCTGCTCTTTCTGAATCTGAATCTGCTTAGAATTAGCACAAGTCACTGAGGAAGACAAATTGAGTGTAGAACTTTAACAAATGATTTATTCTGGATCTTTGGCTTTCTAAAACCTTCTAAGGGCACAATATGGTGATATGTGATTCTAAATTTTATTTCATAAAGATGAAAACATTAGGCTTGCATAAGTAGAGAACAGAGAAAATGATCAGAGAGGGTTAAAAATAACTGGAGAGGAAGAGTTGAAACATTCAGGATAGATCTATATAGATAATGAGAGAGAAAAGGAAGAAAGCTAAAGCATGAGCCCCCTTCTATGCCAACAGTTAAACAACTTGTGCCCTTGGTGACATTTAAGGTGGATCTAAAAGATTTTCCTACCACCTACCATAAAAAATCATTTTCAAGAATAACAAAAATGTTTTCGGTTCCTTCTACATTTTCCTTCCTTTTCAGGGAAAAGAAGGAGCATTCATGGTTAGAAACTCCAGCCAAGTGGGGATGTACACAGTGTCCTTATTTAGCAAGGCTGTGAAGTAAGTATTATAAGGGCTTTTTGTTTATTTGTTTGTTTGTTTGTTTGTTTTTTATCTGTGTATGTTCCTTGAATATGCCAGTCACTTGATCACGTTTAGGGATAAGGCGCCATCTTTAACTGCTGGAATTTGGGATCAAACTGTTTCTGTTGAATGTGACCGTTTGTACTTACCTTCTTTGACTCCCTACTTTCAAGAGGCTGTTCTCTGGGTGATCCTCTCCTGCCCACCACGGGCAGTGGTATAGCATCCAGAGTACAGCACACCTCAGTAAATATTGATTAAAAGACTCCTCCTGGGTGATTCCCTTCAATTCAAGCCTCAGCCTAGAAAGAGAGAAAATAGCAATAAAGCCTCTACACTCTCAGCTCTAGCCACCTGCCGAGTCGAGAAGCCTCCTCCAGTGTTTAGGTTTTAGTAAACCTTCCCAGTGGGGACAGGGTTCACAGAAAGTTGACAGTACAGCTGTGTTCTGTGCACAGCTTCCTTCTAGGGCGCTGTCCTCTTTGTGCAGTTAACAGTTCTTGTTTGAAGCCGAACTTCTAGATCCTGGCTCTACCATTTCAGGGCTTTATGACACTGAGCAAGTTTCTTAACATCTGTTAAGAGTGTTAAGAGGCAATGTCACATGGCATTTCAACGTCTTCATCTGAAAAGGCGACATAATGATGATTATTACGTTCCATGGATGATGCAAGTTAAATTCATATATTGGATCAGAACAGTGCCTGGCACTTAATTAACTAATAGCAATTACTATTATTTTGTTGTTGCTGGGAAAGAGCAGTTCTACCTGCTCCATTCCCCCACCTCGACACTGAGGCATGTAAGATACCCTGCAGTTATTTCATGCAAGTCATCATCACCAACATCAGGATCTCTCTTCAGAGTTTTACAGGCCACTTACCCATTGGCTGTTTGCTCTTTTGTTCCTCCTAATCATCCTCCAAAGCCAATAGGAAAGCTGTTTTTATTTACACCATTTTACAGATGAGAGGATTGAGGTTCAAAAAGAGCTTATGAAGAGCTGCCCACAAAGCTAGTAAGTGACCAACTTGCAGCTAGACCTCCAACAGCCAAGGCATGTTCCTTCATCCACACCTCTGTGTCTACACTGAAACCCCCAATGTTTTGGAATGAGAATCTGGTCAAACCTTGATTAGGACCACTTGAAAAAAAAAAAAAAAAAATTCTGGCTGGGCGTGGTGGCTCATGCCTGTAATCCTAGCACTCTGGGAGGCCAGAGATGGGAGGATCACTCAAGGTCAGGAGTTCAAAACCAGCCTGAGCAAGAGTGAGACTCCGTCTCTACTAAAAATAGAAAAAAATTAATTGGCCAACTAAAAATATATAGAAAAAATTAGCCAAGCATGGTAGCACATGCCTGTAGTCCCAGTTACTCAGGAGGCTGAGGCAGGAGGATCGCTTGAGCCCAGGAGTTTGAGGTTGCTGTGAGCTAGGCTGATGCCATGGCACTCTAGCCCAGGCAATAGAGTGAGACTCTGTCTCAAAAAAAAAAAAAAGAAAAAAAAATTCTATGTGTGCAACCCTTTTTTAGCACCTAGATTGAATGACTCTGCCTTGGTGCCATCTCTATGTACCCTTCCCCTCGGTGCATATATACATGTATATTTATAATTAGGTAATGAAAAGTTATCTTATTTGAGGAATTTTTTTACAGAGTACCTACCTCCAACTTGAGATAATAAATAAGATGTACCCTGAGTGGTTACTTGGCATTTTCCAATGCCAAAATCCATGTCCCCTGTACATCTCATATATTAATACTAGATTGCACATGGTAACACCTGGATGCTGGCTAAAGCCAACCCAGAATGGGCTTGAGTGAATTCCCTGCTGCCACCAAGAGCTGATTTGCCTTTTGCAACAAAAAAGCACCCTTTCTCCTTTTCAAATTGCAATTTTAATTAGGTTGGGGTTACAATTTATTAACTGTGTCTTATGTGCCAAGCATAGTGCAAATATATATATATATATATATATATATGTGTGTGTGTGTGTGTGTGTGTGTGTGTATACATGTATAAAATTTCTCATCCAATCTTTATACCAACCAGATGAGGTAGCCTGCCAGCAGTAGAACTAAACTCAAAGCCCATGTTTTGACCACTATTCTGTACTCTACAATGAAACCAATGTGCATGAATTCACCATTATTTTCTAAAAGTAAAGGAAAAGAAAAAAATGTTTTATGTGGAAAAGGTACCAGTTGGCAGAAGAAATTAAAGGACATCCCCACCCACTTCATCCTGCAAGCCCCACTCCCAAAAGAGCCTCCTACCCATGCTCTGGGGTGAGAATACCCATGGCCTAATTACTTTTGTTTCCCATCTTTCCATCCTTTACTACCCTTAAGAGAGTTTATGTTCAGATAATGATCCCGAAGAACTGCAAGCCTCTTGATCATCAAAGAAGGATTCCAGTTTTATACACTAAGAGAGGAACAGTCTAGAAAGTTGGAATATTATTATACTTGAATTCTGTATATGCACAAAGGATATGTTGAGTTCAGAGAAGGGCCCTCTTCCATAATTACTGATTATCATGGATACCTCCAGTAAAACACCAGCTGTCAAGACTGAGAAACCCTCCCTGACTTCCCTCTCCAAAATGTGCAAGTGCAGCTAAAATAATTATTTAACCATTGTTTAATCAAGCTTTAATTGTTTATTTCAAGCATCCTAACATTCTTTTTTACTAGTGATAAAAAAGGAACTGTCAAACATTACCATGTGCATACAAATGCTGAGAACAAATTATACCTGGCAGAAAACTACTGTTTTGATTCCATTCCAGAACTTATCCACTATCATCAACACAATTCAGCAGGTAACTTATTTTGGTTTTTCTTTTATGGGTCCTTGTCTATAAATATAAATTTTCTTGGATGCTACTGATCTTCCTAATATTCTTAATTATACAGGGAATCACGAAAGTAGAAAAAATATTCTCAAATCCTTTTGTTATTGTGATTTTTAATTTACATTTCCTAGCATATATTTAATAACATGATACACTCTGTAATGCCAGAAAGAATGAATTTCAGTGAATTCAGTGACTTAGAAGAAGAAATTCTCTTTATGAAAATATTTGTCGGGTTTTTCTCTGCCTACAGAAGCAATTTGATTATAAAATTCAAATATTATAGAAATATATATTATTGGATGGATAACCTCCCTGGACAAGTTGGTGTCTATTGTGATATATTTTTTTTGCATGCTGATACTAATGCTTATTATTCATTATACATATAAATAGAAATTATATGAGAGATGTCCAGGAAGTATCCAGCCATGTAACCATTCCTGTTATATTAATAATGGCTGGATACTTTCCAGACAGCCCATATCTACCTATCTATCTATATATTAAAAATACATATACATACATATACATACACATTACATTCTTACAGAATTGAGGTCATTCTATACACACTGTTCACCTTTCTTTCTTTTATTTTTATCATTTTTTATTTTTGCAGATTTAGGGGGTACAAGTGTAGTTTTATTATATGAATATAGTGCATAGTGGTGACATCTGGGCTTTTAGTGTAACCGTCACCCGAATAGTGTACATTGTACCCATCAAGTAATACAGCCTGCTTTCTTTACTCAGTGTATCTTAGTGGTCTTTCCATGCAAATACGTATAGCTTACTTTGATCTATTTAACAGAATTCTATTGTAGAATTACCTCGTAATTTATTCACCTAGCCCTCTATTGATTAGCAGTTGGATCATGTGCAATATTTTCACATTATAACAGATGTTTGAGTGCATAGTCCTGCACATATAGCTCTGTGCACCCATATGAGTGGTTCTATAGCCAAATTCCTACAGTGGGCTTTCTGAGACAAAGGCTAAGAATACTTAAAATGTAAACATTGCTAAATGTTTTTCAGAAATATACAATCCCATTAACAACAATTTCTCAACATGGGGTGCTAGTATTCTTCCAAAATTTTGCCTAATTGGTGAAAATATAAAGAGAAAGCCCCTCTTTTTTTCTAGAATAGTGCCCCTTAAGAGCAGTGACTGGGCGAATTTCCAACAGTGAGTAAAAATGAGCCATTGGCTCAGCGTCAAATTTGTGCTGTTTTATATAACTTGATTGCATGCATATAGATGAATTGGCCTCACTTCTGGCTTTCATTTGGGTTCTTACTTGTATTTTTCCTTTGCCCCAATTTCCTCAATTGTTTATTTTAACCTGAAGCACTTCAAAAGTACCTTCTGGGGAAGGTATTGTATAAACAGACATCTCTAAATGGAATGATTCCACCCCAGAGGATGCACAAGAAACTTAACAGTGGATAGAAAGAAACTACTAAAATGTTTATTTAGATTTTTTAAAAGTCTCATTCTTCTTAAGTTTTGTGTATTTTATAATTAACAAAATATTATTACAACAGGAGTTGTACATATACATATTTCAAAGGAATGTGCTAATTTTTAAATTTTATTTATTTTAATTTATTTACTTATTGATTAAAGGTGCAGGATTTTAAAAGTTTGGAGACCACTCATATAAAAAGCAAACAAATATATAGAAAAAGGAAGGAAGGAAAAAGGACCTGTGTGATAGTTCCTGTGACCTGGAAAATGTCCCACATTCAAAAGCAATCATCTATTTTTTTTTAATGAGTTCTTTCAAGCCACTATAAGTTTATAACCCAGCTTCATTCACCATAGCTCAATGTAAACAATTAAAATGACTTAACCATTTAATAAAATATAATAACAGGTTCGGTTTTCTGTATTATTTGAATTTTTTGCCAAATGTGTATGCTGTGAGTATAGGTATTTAAGTGTAGGACTGTAAAGAGATACCAAAATAAAAATGGGAAAATTTTTAAAGTAAAAGATTCCATCAAGCAACAAACTTCTATGGGATTTTTAAGAAATGACATAAAGTGGTTTACTCGTTTAACTTTTGCTTTGCATTGAGCTAATTAGCCAAATGAATTAACGCAACTATAAGATGAGTATAGTCAGAATGGATTCTCTCTCTGTATCACAACATCCTGAACTCTTTGCTTTTTCAGCTACTCTGGAGAGACACTAATTGTGAACCAATGTTATGTAATGTGTTGAGATATGATGTAATGATGTGATCATATAATGCTGGTTCCTTTGCAGGCATGATCACACGGCTCCGCCACCCCGTGTCAACCAAGGCCAACAAGGTCCCCGCCTCTGTGTCCCTGGGAAGTGGTATGGACACACCCTTGGGCTCTTAAACCCCATTTCCTGCCCTTTTTGGTTTTAAAATATGTGATTAACTTACTAATAAAAGGGAGAGAAGACAGGAAGAAGGTCACTGTTCAGATTGTGCCAGGGAGGATTTTCTTTTAAAAAACAATCCGTCCTCCCAATCTAAATCTTAAAGCTCCCAGCATTACAAAAAGAGATTGTCAAATTTTTCTTCTTAGACCCTATCATTGCCCTCCAGAACTTCATTCATTGCCTGTCCTTTCTTTTTCCTGGATTCTCTGCATGCTCAGTGGACCAGTAGAGCCAGTCTTCAACCTTCTGTAGTAGGATAATAACAACCACTTGGATCATGGTTTAACTTGTTTTATAAGAAAATCAATATTTTCTTATAAAACAACAAAAGAAAATTAATATTTTAAAATATTGTTTTATAAGAAACAATATTTTCCCAACTTAAGGGCATTGAGTACATTTTACCACTGAGCTTCTCTGAGATGCCTCAGGTTGGCAAAGTATTTTTTACACTGAGCCTTCTTGTCAATAGGTGTAGCTACTCCAAGAACAGTATTGTCTTGGTGGCGGTACCACGTGGTCATAAGACCACATCACTAAGGATTTTTTAAACTTATCAACCTAAAATAAAAACTATTGTTGTTCATATTGTCTATGTGAAACTCTCATTAGAGAGGAAATCACTTGGGAAGCTGTTAGCTGCAAAGACTTCTATGTTCATCCTAAAGAGTGTCTGTCTTGCCTCATTAGGAATCTGGGAACTAAAAAGAGAAGAGATTACCCTGTTGAAGGAGCTGGGGAGTGGCCAGTTTGGAGTGGTACAGCTGGGCAAGTGGAAAGGACAGTATGACGTTGCTGTTAAGATGATCAAGGAGGGCTCCATGTCAGAAGATGAATTCTTTCAGGAGGCCCAGACCATGATGTAAGTTTCCCCTGAGGAACAGCAGTTTAGCCCTCACCGTGGGAGGGCATTAACACAAATAGGTCTGTTCCAAACATTTGTAAGGCCTGGAGCAAGAGTCCACATACTGTATCACAGATCTAAATATTTAGAAGTTACACATTGAGCTAACTGTTAAATAAAATAGGTCCTATGCTCCCACTTTGACAAGTATACCTTCATGACAACCTGAAAGGCTATATTCAAATTTAGAATTCTCAAGACTCTGGCCTGTGGTCCCCCAAACCCCACCCTTCCCCTTTGTCCTCCCACCCCCAGCTCCATCGCTGGTTACAAGGGCCCTCAGTGATCTTGGCTACAGGTAGTGTGGTTCATCCTTGAGGGAACAGACCTCAGGGTGGCTCAGAAAGGGGCATACAGGCTCTGAATAGCCATGTCTCCTTGGACCTGTGCCTTCCTTGCCCTGTGGGGAGGTACATATGGGATGAGGGACAGAGTGGGGCTCAGGCAGTACTGAAAACTAATATTCTACCAACAGTGTCCTTTTTTTCTTAGTACCTTCAATACAGTCTGGTAAAAATCCCTTTCTCACCCTACTTCTTTCCTCACCTAATAAATGAAGATACCCTTCCTAACGGGTCTCAGCTACAAGCAGTCCTCAATTCTTGGCAATATGTATGTGCTCACTTTCCCTCTCTCTCTCTCTTTCTCTCCCCCCTTCCCATATAATGCTCCCTCTTCTTGTCAACATGGTGAATTAGACTATGTAGGGTGACCACCATCCTGATCCAGGTTTACCTGGGACTTTCCTGAGTTTCACACTGAAAGTCCTGTGTCCTTGGAAACCCTTCAGTCCCGGGCAAACCAGGAAAATTGATCACTCTGCTTTTAGGGAACCAATCAGCATGGTAGGATAAACAACGTTATAGCAGGGCTTTGGTCAAAGATCGTTGAAATCACAAATCCTAGCCTGCTACAGATTGAGAGCACTTTTAAAATTTTTTACTTAAACACTTATACTGTACAGTGTTTACAGATATTTTTCTAAGCACTTTATAAATGTTAACTTACTCAATTCTTATAAAAAGCCTGTGAAGAAAATGCCATTGTTATCTTTGTTTTACAGGAAACTAAAGCACAGAAATGTTAACTAACTTGCCCCAAGTCCCCAAGCTAGTAAAAGTGGCAAAGCAGAGATGTAAACACAGGCAGAGATTCCAGTGTCCATTTCCTTAGCCATTCTTTTATGAAAACCAAAGGAAGTAGGAAAGCTGGAACAATCACTTTGACTGTAATTGCAGAATTGCTATGCGACTATAAGCCTTTGGCCAGGGCCAGCTTCATGGGTGCATGTGACGTACACAGTTGCAAGGGCCCCCAGGACCTAGAAGGCCTCTGCACCTGGTTTAATGCTCTGTTCTTGACATCTTGGAATACTTCGTAATTTTTAAAGAAGGATTCTTGTATTTTCATTTTTCACTGGTGCCTGCAAATCGCATAGCTGGTTCTGTCTTTGGTGGTTGGATTGTTATAAAACTAGGGAGGAGGTCCTTGGTTTCTTTCTCTTGTAGGACAGAAAAATTGGCCACTTTCTTAGGCTCATAGTATAACCCCTGTGCCCTAGTATAACTTTAAAACATATTTATTGCCATTACTGAGCTAGTAATCATACAAGGTCATTAACAAACCTTTTACTCATGAAGGAAGATAAACTGTGCCACAGTAGGGAAACGTTAAATCCCAAATGCAGTGATCAAACTGAGGCCTATCATGTGGAGAGAATCAGTTGACATGCTATTCCCACTGTGAGCCCCCTGGGCACTGACTGAATTTGCTCAAGGAACAGCTTTTATTAGGTGCTGAGTACCATGCAGATCTCTAAAATTGCTGAAAAATGCATATCTGAGCTCATCACCTTGAGTACCATGATAAACCACGTCCCCACGATTAAACTAAGAAGGAAGAAAATAGCTAAAGATTCAATAATTCCTCATTTACTAAAAAATTTAAAAGTTGACATTTGTTACATTTAGATTTACTTTACATATCTGAACATTAAAGAATCATCCTGTAAATTGATTTAAAAAATAGTTAAATCATATAAGGACAAGTCGATAGACCTGTAACAACTGAGCATCCATCCCATTATGACCTACCAGAAGTGCTGTCATGTGGCTACTATTTTCTAAAGTTATTATTGCAAAGATAATGTAAACAATAATGTAAAATGATATTTTTTAAAAAGAAGGAAAAATCACGCCTAATCTCACTTCCCTAACATGGCAACTATTTTCATTTTACCTACACCCTTCATGTTCTGATATATTTTTTTAGAATGAAACATTTAGACATGAAAGTTAGATGCTTTAAAATGGAAGTGATTGTTCTTAGGATGTGGCTTCCTCTAAATCAGTCATGGAAGTTTCCAAGATGCCACAAGACTAAACAGGTTTTCCGAGGCAACAGACCATGGCTACCCTGATTCTCTGTAGGAAAGTTGAACACAGCATCCATCCACAAACTGCTAAATTGCTGCTGGGGTTGCCAATGTCTGATATGAGGCAGCATTTTTTGCCTCCGAAGGCTATTGTGCTCCCGACATACAACCCTAAACTTTTTCCTCCCTTTATCTATTAAAGTAAAAGGGGGGAAATTAAAACAAACCAAAATCTGAGAGTGATTCTTTTTCAGGACATCTGGAAAATAGAGTGTGGAGTACTGAACTTTGAAAATCTATTATTTCTAGGAAACTCAGCCATCCCAAGCTGGTTAAGTTCTATGGAGTGTGTTCAAAGAAATACCCCATATACATAGTGACTGAATATATAACCAATGGCTGCTTGCTCAATTACCTGAGGAGTCATGGAAAAGGACTTGAACCTTCCCAGCTCTTAGAAATGTGCTATGATGTCTGTGAAGGCATGGCCTTCTTGGAGAGCCACCAATTCATACACCGGGACTTGGTAAGCAAAACCATTGGAACCTCAAAAAAAAGGAAAGGAAGTAGTCCACAGCTCCCACCTCCAGGGATGGGGCCATTGGAAGGGAAGGCAAGAGGGACACCTTCACTTTTACGTTGCTTACTTGTGACTTGATTAAGCACGTAACACTTCTGTAATAAAAATCACAATTTTACAATAAAATATTTGAAATATAGAAAGAACAGTACGACTAAAATAAGTTGTCAAGATCTACATAGCTGCATTGTGGTATGAAGGAAAACAAAAAAAGAAAGACTTTAGCTGATTTAGTGTTTCTTGGAACCATTAAGCCCAAATTGACATTTACTCCAGGAAGGGCTTAGTGCTAAAGCAGTCATTTGATACAATAAATGAAAACACACACACACACACAAAAATGGAAATGAAATTTGTGTGTGTCTTTGGTTCAGGGTGGGAGTAGGGAGGGTTGTGTTTGGTATTCACTGGGATTTATCTTTAGAGATTTTCTTATGCTGAACGGCAGACAGGCCATGCACACTAGGCCAGCATGTTCCATGAGTCACTGGTACAGCGTTTGTGCCTTCCAAGCATCTGTTAATGTGTGGCATCTGGTGGCAGAAAGGGAGCTCCTAGAAATTTCTTCTCTCTCCTTGATAAGCTAAGATTCTGTGTTTAAAGTGTAACACCTACCTTTCAAGTTGTTTGACAAAGATGGATGCTTGGGCGAAAATACTTATGGGAGCACATTTTTATTTTGAAAAACTAAAAATTGCAAAGGAGAAAAAAGACAACCTCAGAGCATTTGGGATTGTGATAAGCAATCTTAGATTTTGCTGAGCATTCTGCCAAGGAGGAAGAAATGCCTAACTCTGATGTCAGGAGATTCTTGGTCACTTTTACTACTTGGTGATTTTGTTTTTCTTCCAAAGGCTGCTCGGAACTGCTTGGTGGACAGTGACCTCTCTGTGAAAGTATCTGACTTTGGAATGACGAGGTAAGCCAATTCCAAAGGGGCGAGCCATGATAGGCGGATTTCCATTCACATGTGAATGGCATCATAGTTGAAGGCCTTGTGGGGATGTGGAAGGTGTTCTGAATTGGGGCTTAGAAACTTGGGTCCCCCCACACTGCCTCTGACTGACTACCTGTGAAACATGTTTTGCCCCATTTCTTCATCTATAAGATGGGATTGTTCTTCAGAAGTTATCAGAAGTCATTTTTTAGTTCTTTCGACACGCCGATACTTTCTAAACTTATGAATAAATTCCATTAAAGATCCAAAATATTTAAATACAACATGTCATGGCCACATTATTTGGATAAATATTTACAACATATATTTTAACTCAACAAGGCTCCTCTAGCTCTTTTTGTTTGGGGGTTTTCTTTTTTAATCTATGCTTAAATGGGCAGAGTATTAACACTAAAAAGGTTTTTGCTGTCATACCTTTAGATTTTCTGTATGATCAAGTAAGGCATAAAAGTAGACCCTGAGATTCTCTTGGTGGGTATTCTACCACCACTTCATGATTTGGAAAAATTATTTTGATTGCAATAGTTTAAAAGAGTCTTTCATGTTCTTAATTCTGAATCCTCATACTGTTTACTCGGAGCAAATTGTCATGGTTTTACATAGGAAATAAAGACATATATATATATATATATATATTGAATGCTTCAGCCCTACAGAAGATACTGATATGAGTGGGATAGTCCCTGCCCTCAAAATGCCCACAGTTTAGTCTAGAGGGCAAGTAGATACCCTGGACATTGAGACAAAATACAGCTATAAACCTGTGCTGACGATATAAACTCATGTCATTCCAGGGAGGAATAATGCAGTTTAAAAGAGATATGAACAGTTGACCAAGACCAACTCTACATTTGGCAAATATGGACCTAAAATGCCATAGGAGAATCTATTTCCTTATTTCTTCTCCCAAATTCAGTATTATGGGGTGCTTTTTGACCCCAGTAGCACAGACCATGGGGGCTACAGTAGTTCCTCTGGGATCCCTCAATATTGACAGGGTGACCTTTTAGTTGTGTGCTCCCTGCCCTCACTCCAACCGCCATACACAGAGCCTCCTACGCAGACACATCAAATGTTCAGCTCTCTTGAGGGCAAGAAAAAAAATCTGCTCACAGCTCTTTAAAGCAGAGAGATTCTTCCAGGGCAGGGGAAGGGGTCCCCAACTTTGCTCTCAAAGCAGGAATCTTGAGTGTTATGCCAGCATCCAGGGAACATGCTGTCAAGTTCTCTGTAGCTTTGGAAAAGGGAGACAAGAGGTCTTGCTCTGAGTAAGGGATCCCGGAGGCCATACACCAGGTCCTGTCGGTCATGAAGCTCTGTGGCCACATCGTGTAGGTCCCTGGGACTTAATTTGGTCCTGATAATTTGAAGGAAGTTTTAAGCCACGAGCAGACACAAGCCAGGGGTGCAAGGGTAGTGTCTGGGTGTCTGGTAGTGTCTGGGGAGCTGAGGGGATCTAGGGAGGAAAGTGTGGAAGGTGCTATATATAACCTACAAAAATGTAGTTTATTAATACTATCATTAATATTTAAAAGAATAATCTTCCCAACCAGCAGTTTTAAACTATAGTAGAGATCTCTAAAACAATTTGAGGTGTAAATCTTTCCTATAAATTAGATCCAAATTTTCATTTGCCATATTGTAATTTTCCTATTTTCTCTAGTTGAGTCATTATGTTTTTGTTGTAGTTTTTGTGGGCAAATATATAGTGTTTTCCCCTATTAATTATGTAAATAATATGTACTTATTGTAAGAAATAAGTAGTAACGTATAAAGTAAAAAGTAGAATCTGCCCCACTCAGTACTAGGAGTAACCACTGCTAACATGTTTGGTGGATGTTCTTTCAGACTTTATTCTTAAGTACGCCCAATCATATACACAAATATGCACATTTACTGTTTGTTCCCACAAACATGGAATCACATTATACATACTTACTTTTACACATAACCATATACCATGAGGATCTTTTAATTTTTGGTAAATGTGGAGCTACCTCCTTTTTAATGGCTGTATACTATTCTATTGTATTAGCGTACCATAATATATTTAATTACTCCTCAACATGGGGACATTGAAGTTGCTTCTATTTTATCATTATTACAAACAAGGGTTTAGTGAACATCCTTGAACAGATATTTTGATGGTTTTGATATCTCCATAGGATATTTTTGACATCATTGTTTATAACAGCAAAAGATTAGAAGCAACTTACACGTACACCTTACACTTACACTTAAATATGTTTTATCTGTTAATATGTTAATGCATAAGAGGGAATATTGTTCAGCCATGAAACATGATGGTGTATTAGAAAATATAACCACATGGGAAAATGCTCACCATATGCCATTAAAGGAAAAATAAATGCAAATCTCAACACAAAAGAAACCCAATTTTGTTCAAATGACATATGTGGAGGAAAAGACTGAAAAGTACAAGCAAAAATGTGTCTTGAGTGATAGAATTGCTGGTTACCTTTGGAGTGAGTTTCTGAGTGATTTTATTTTTACATTTTTATGGTTTTCTGTTAGCAAACATTTTGCATTCAGGTTTTGCTATTTTCAAAGTTGCATATCACTTTTTAAATGCTTACAAATCCTAAGCAGCCTCGAGCTAAGCCCACACATTGAAAGGGAGCAAAAGATCCAGAAAACTGAAGCCATCAGCTGGGACTCTGGATGGCTCTGTGCCCTTTATCAGCCTGTGCCACCAGGGTTTAAGGTCCGTGTCGTGTGTTTCCCCCACAGGTATGTTCTCGATGACCAGTATGTCAGCTCAGTAGGAACAAAGTTTCCAGTCAAGTGGTCAGCTCCAGAGGTGTTTCACTACTTCAAATACAGCAGCAAGTCCGACGTATGGGCATTCGGTAAGGATGTGGCCACACAGGACCCGGCCCTGTTTCGTAAGCTGGTTTCCACAACAGGAAACCGCAAGAGCAGCAACATCCATTTTAAAAGGGCCCTTGAGCATTTACAAAATTATACGTATGGCCCAAGACAAGCGAGAGGTTGAGGAAAATGATTTACTTTCTTGGGTCAGGTGTTACGCCGTCTTCCACACACTGGGTAACTTACATCCTGCTAGCACTTTCTCATAAAATCAAAGGGGATAAATCTACTTGGGAGCCTGAGATGGGAGGATCATTTAAGCACAGGAGTTTGAGCCCAGGCTGGGCAACACAGTGAGACACTGCCTCCTATCTCTGAAAGACAAAAGATCAAAGGGGTTAAAAGCTTTTCCAATGAAGATTTCAAACAGCTTTTTTAAAGGAGTCATTGAAAACCGAATCTGAGTTTTGCAAGTCCAAGAACTTGAAGGGCATTAAAATGAAGTCATCGATTTTCTGCATGAAAGCAACCATGATACCCATTCCCTTCTGATCCAACCAATTCTTTGGGCTTCCATAGAGTAAACACCAGACATGATTCGGCACTCTCTTTGGCTCATACCTAATTTCAAGTAATCTCCTCTCCTTGTTAAAAATTATATTTTAGATCAGGGTAGGCAAACCACAGTCCAGAACCAAATCTGATGTCCTGTTTCTGTAAAGTTTTATTGGAACACAGTCAGGGCTGTTCATTTATGTATTTTCTATGGCTGATTTTGTGCTACAGCAGCCGAGTAGAGTAGGTGCCACAGATGCTGCAGGACCCGAAAATACCTTTTCTTTCTTCGTTTTTTTTTTTTTTGAGACGGAGTCTCACTCTGTTGCCCAAGCTAGAGTGTCATGGCGTCAACCTAGCTCACAGCAACCTCAAACTCCTGGGCTTAAGCAATCCTCCTGCCTCAGCCTCCCGAGTAGCTGGGACTACAGGCATGTGCCACCATGCCCGGCTAATTTTTTCTATGTATTTTTAGTTGGCCAATTAATTTCTTTCTATCTTTTTTTTTTTTTTTTTTAGTAGAGACGGGGTCTCACTCTTGCTCAGGCTGGTTTCGAACTCCTGACCTCAAGCAATCCTCCCGCCTCGGCCTCCCAGAGTGCTAGGATTACAGGCGTGAGCCGCCACGCCAGCCCCGAAAATACTTTCTATGTGGCCCTTTATAGAAAAAGTTTGCTGACTCCTCTTTTATTAAAAGATCCATATTAAAATTTAGTAAGGGTAATTAGAAAAGGGAAATAATTCTTAAATTGTGACTCTGTACATTTTCTGATATTTTTCTATGTTGGAGAATGTCAGGACTGTTTTCAATCACTGTCAGAGGGGTCCATGGTAAATAATCCAAATAGGGCAGAGACCTAGTTCATGCCTTAGTCCATAAGTGTAATTTGCTTTATGGTTTGTCACCTGAAAGACTGACTTTGAAAAAAGGAAAATTTAGTTAGTCATTTATTTTTCAATGGGACACAATCTTTAAAATGAACTATTCACTTTGTAAAAGTGGCATTGTCCATTGTAAAAAATAATCAAATATACACAGAAAAAGGGAAAATCACACAGATATCATTTTGGTGAACACTTGATGTCATTTTGTGTGGATTAACTTTTGTACCTTGTCAAAATTAGTTTCAATATCCATGCATCAATTGATATGCCTTGTTAATGATAAAAAAATCAATTCCCTTCTTCAGTATTTACAGCTTATTTTTGATCAAAGAATAGCCTTACCCAGGTTGATTATTCACCTTATGCAATAGAAGTTGGCGCCAGATATTTTCTGGTTGTTTACATACACTAAATCGACTCTTAAACAATATGTCCCAAGTGAAGCTACTCAAAATGAATAAGGGCCTCTGAAAGCAATTCCCAAAGAGGAGTCCCACAAATATTGTGAGCAATGATATTATCCTTGAAATAAGTGTGTAGCCTTCCAAAGACAAATTTGTGAGGAAGTAGCATTCTTTTGGATGTTGTTTCAGAATGTGTGTTTTATTTAAAAAAAAAAAAAAAAAAAAAAGCAGTCCCAAAAACTTTTTTTTTTTCAGACAAAGTCTCACTCTGTTGCCCAGGCTAGAGTGCCAGGGCATCAGCCTAGCTTACAATAACCTCCAACTCTTGGGTTCAAATGATCCTCCTGCCTCAGCCTCCCAAGTAGCTGCACCACCACGCCTGGTTAATTTTTTCTATTTTTAGTAGAGACGGGGTCTCGCTCTTGCTCAGACTGGTCTTGAACTCCTAAACTCAAGTGACCCTTCCACCTCTGCCTCCCAGAGTGCTAGGATTACAGGCATGAGCCACAGTGCCCAGCCCCCGGAACTTTTAAGATTGCTTTATTATAAATATTTTACATAAAATCTATAGCTTTAAAGTCAAAGAAGGTTTGAAGTTAGCACCTCAGTAATGGTTCTAGAACAATTTTCTTCCTTCTTACATATTTCTCTGGTTTTCTAAGGATTTAGAACCTGGCTGACTGTTAAAATTCTCCAGCCTTAGCCAGCACAGCACAGTGGCCACCTTTTAGAGAGCACCTGAAATATCCCAGTGCTCTTTTAAGCACTCTCCCTGTTTTATCCTATTCAATCCTCATGGCAAGTCCATGAGGTGCAAATACCCCATTTTATAGACAGGGAACCCAAAGATGAGAAAAAATTACCCAGAGTATAAATGGAAGAACTTGGCCTCAAAGGCCATGTCTGACTGACCCCAAATGCCACCCTCCTCACCACCATGACCAGAACAGAGGTTTCTTAACCTGGGGTCCACAGTGCCCTGGATGAGCTTTGGGGGCCTGTGAACCTCCTGAAATAAGCCACCAAAATGTTGTGCATTCACTTTCCCAAGGGGCGGGCCAGTGGCTTTCATCAGATTCCCAAAAGGGCATCTGACCCATTAAAAATTATGAATTACTACAGTGATAGAAGGGGGAATGTTGTCAATGATTTTACCTTTAAATTTCCACTGAAAGGGGATGTGATTGTGCAATGAAATTGTTGCACGCAACTGCTAAGGCAGAGAGACAGAAAGGGTGGGGACTTCAATTACTCATAAGGATTGGCACAGGCAGTTGTCACTGTGAGGCTGAAGGAGGCTCCACCCATCTCCCTGGAGCAGCCCAAGAATCTTAGCCTCAAATAGCTGTCACTGTGGCCAGCCTTGCCATTCACCCTTTTCCCAGCAAGCACAGGCCAACAGGTCTCAGGGAATGTGGGGAAGAAACGCTGGGCTCCAGAAGTGAAGGCACAGGCCCACGCTCCACGCCCTGCTCTTTCCACTGGGACTCGTTTCCCAGGGATCCCTCGCTCTGACCTATAACCTTCCCGACCTGGTGCATGAAACTCATTCCACAGACCCTGTACCTTCTGACATCAGCTCTCTCTCTTTTTTGTCTGGGTCGCCTCTCGGTACGGTGCAGGGATCCTGATGTGGGAGGTGTTCAGCCTGGGGAAGCAGCCCTATGACTTATACGACAACTCCCAGGTGGTTGTGAAGGTCTCCCAGGGCCACAGGCTCTACCGGCCTCAACTGGCGTCGGACACCATCTACCAGATCATGTACAGCTGCTGGCACGAGGCAAGTACATCACCTGGGTGAGCTGGATGGGGTGCCAAGCGGGACTGGGTGGTTGCTTGCATTACCACTGGGACAAAACTTTCCCGAGGGAAGGCACTTGCTCCAGAGCCCCTGGGCCCCTGTCTTCAAAAGTTTGTAAGCTAAAACAAGCCATGCAGGTGCTGACAATTTACTGAACAACTTACATCCAGCACTGCTCTAATAACTTTATAAATATGAACTCATCTATCCATCAGGAAACGCACTGAGGTAGGTACTGTTATCATCACCAAAACTAACAGAAGGAAAAACAGGGCTTCTGGCTTGTTTGATTTTATTTTGCATCTTTTCAAATCCATAAAGAGATTGAAAGAACACTCACGATTTTTATTAGACTTTGATTTATCCTTCTGGTATTTCTTTGTACAAAAATGAGCATATGTATATGTGCATGTTTTCTTGTTTCTCTTTCTCACAAAAAAGCAACATATGAATTCCTCTCCATTAGGTGTTGCCCCACTAGCAATGTAGGAAAATGCCTGTTTTCTTACAACCTCACCTGTAAAGCACATTGTCAAGCTTTTGGATTTTTGCCGATCTAATAGGTGAAAAATGACGACTTGGTGCAGCTTTAATATGTGTATCTTTCATTATGGGTGAGGTTGAGTCTCTTCATATTTTTAAGGGTCACCTGTGTATCTTTCTGAGAAGTGTCATGTCTTGTCTTTTTTTCCTTCAGGTTTTAAAGATATCTATAAATTAGGGAGATTAATACTTTATCTGAGAATATAAATTGTCAATATTTTCTCTCCATTTGTCACTTATATTTTCATTTGGTTGATGGCAAGGTTTTTTTGACCATGCAAAAGTTTTTTTAACATAGTTGAATATGTCAATATTTACTTGTACTGTTTCTGGAAATTGAGTCATAGTTAGATAGGCTTTCCCATGCTCAAATTATGATGCAATTCACCCAGATTTTCCTCTAGTACTTTTATGGTTTCATTATTTTCCATTTAGTTCTCTGGTCTAGTTTGTGTTTGTTATGGTATATAGTATGAAGTATGGCTCCAAAGATACCATATTACATGACTATCCAGTTGTTGGCAACACTATTTATTAAAAGACCATCTTGCCCCAAGGGATGAGATACTATCTTAATGGTGGTGAAATGCCACCCTAGTATTATACTAAATTTCCATATATATTTGGGTTTATTTTGGGACTTCCTCTTCTGTTCTTTGATCTCTCTGTTTAGGTGCTAGCACCACACTACTGTGATTCTATAGAGACCTTATGATATGTTGAATACCACGTTGGCTAGCACCCCTCATTGCTCACCTTTCTTTATGGTTTCCTAGCCATTTTCGAATATTTTAAAAATCTGTAAACTAAAGAATCAATTTTTTAGCTTGAAATGAACTCATTCATATTTTTGAGGAGATTGTATTTATTGCATGTTTTAACTTGGGAAATTTGACATCCATATGATACTGATTCGTCCTAGTCTAGAACAAGGGATTTTATTTTTTATATCTTCAAATCTTCATTTGTATTTTTCAGCAGTGTTTTAAAGTTTTCCTTATTCTGGGGGTACATTTTTAAAGTATTTTATTTTGGTGTTATTGCTATTGTAAGTGGGGTTTTTCTTCTATGATATCTTCTAACTGGTTACCGTAGGTATATGTGAAGGCTATTGATTTTTATGTTAATTTTATAGCCTGCTCTCTTGGTGAATTCCTTCATTGTTTGGGTTGGTTCTATCATTGATACTCTTGTGTTTTCCAGGTATACAATCATATCCTGTGCAAATCAAGACACTTTTACTTTTACTTTTCCAATTCCTGGGGCTCTGATTGCATTCATTGGCTAATACCTTCAACATAATGTTAAGAGCAGTGGATATAGTGGGCTTCCTTGCCTTGTTTCTGACCTCAGTAGAAATGTCTATGGTGTATAAATATTTTATATATTTTATGTTTAATCATAACAGTTTTAATCTAAAACATTGGGATTTTTCTTTTATTTAGCTTCCAGAAAAGCGTCCCACATTTCAGCAACTCCTATCTTCCATTGAACCACTTCGGGAAAAGGACAAGCCTTGAAGAAGAAATTAAGAGTGCTGATGAGAATGAATATAGATGTTGGCCAACATTTGCATTCTTTTTAAGGAAAGTAGCAAGGCACAATGTAATTTAGCTAGTTCTTAATAGTATTCTCTGTGTTGTTTGTTATATTATCTAGAAATGAACAAGGTAGGAAACAAAAGATTTCCTTGAAATTGAGGTCAAATTAGTAATTTTGTTTATGCTGCTCTTAATATAACACTTTCCAGCCTATAGCAAAAGCACATTTTCAGATTGTAGTATAGAGAGTGTATCATGTGTAGATTGAACAGAATTGAAAAATTATTTGTTGCATATTTTTCTTTATACTGTCACTATCCTGATAATTAAATATACTACCAAGTACAGAAATGTGGACATTTGCCTTCATATTTCAATGTTCTCAAACTTTGGCATGCATGAGACTTTATTAAAACATAGATCCCTAGGAACTACCTCAGAGACTCTGGCAAAGCAGGTCTCAGTGTAGCTTGTGGATTTCTTTTTAACAAGCTCCCAGATGTCGCTGATGCTGTCATTCTGAACTTCCCTAGGGGACCTCATTACATGGTAGGGCATCATTGGGTGGTCTATAATTCAATCCAAATGGCACAAGTATCATTGGCTATCCAGATTAGAACAACGACTCTTTATGTCATCATGTGTAAAATATAAAACTAAAGTTAATAATATCATTAAATAATATATTAAATATGTTTTCTGTAGAGCAAATTTTTAAAGATGCCAATATATAATTTGATGCCCTTTTTCTTAATCATTATCAATCTCAATTCAGGGTAATCATGGTCTTATTTCAGAACTGATTAATTATATTATTGCTTTCTAATCATTTTAAATCCTTGAGTTTGGGGCTCTGGGGCTTCTGTCTAGTTTGATAACTGAAGTTTTTATTTCAGTCTTATATCTTAACACAAAGGTATGGAAATACTATTTTAGCTTCTCATGGCTATTACAAAAAGGTATTTTAGCTTTAAAACTATTCCTGGGAATGCCCTCCTTCGCGGCCTGCTGCTGAACCCATAGGTTTTAATCTCTTTTGGAGTATTGCATTGTCTTTTCTATAATGTCAAGAAGAGAGAGACAAAGGTTACGTGGAGGGCACTATTCCAATGAAAAGACACCCCAATTAAGCCCTACTGCTATTTTCCAGATATGAGTTAATAATCCTCCTTCAGAGATATTCATACCCTTCCTCATCCCACTCCCTCTCTGGCCCACCAGCTAGTTCAAATGCTCCCTCTTGTTTGTTTCTTGACATTTCATGAATGATTTCTTCATTTCAGCAGAGAATTCACACTTGTTAATAGTCTTCTATTTTTTAAAAAGTACACAAATCTCAACTTATGTTGAAATGTAACTTTGAACATAGTCACTAGGGCATGTATACATTTCTTTATTTATTTAGTATTGACTGTATGCCAGGCCCTTTCCTACACAAGGGAAAAGAAGGAAGAAGTGATATAATCCCTCTTTCTCAATGGTCCCACAGTCAGGTTGGGGGGTGCCAGTGCTCCCTGCATCACAGACTGTTAACCTCAGATAAGATCAGAGAATGATCTCATGCACAAGCTGGGTCTTTCTGGTCTCCCTTTTGAAGATTGTTTTCCTTTCTTCTCCTTATTTCTGTATATTTGATCTTCTAAAAATAATCCTCTTTAAAACGAAAGCAATACATGCCTGTTGCACAAATTCAAACAATACAGAATTGTTTACTATGAAAAGATGCCAAAGCCTTGTTTAGAAGCCTAGCTCCAGCAATCAAGTCAAGCAAGAATATAAGGTACCACTAGAGATTTATCAGAAAATAAGTCCAGGGATACTAGGAGAAGCCAAGTAAAGGAACAATATCGATACTATTTAAAACATGTATAATGATATTTTAAATGGTGTTTAACTGTGTTTAGTGGTGATGTACAGCATTTATTCTTGTTATTTTAAACCAAGAGTCCACCTACAATCTACCATTTGGTCCAGCAATCCCATTACTGGGCACCTACCCAAAAGAACAAAAGACATTCTATAAAAAAAGATACCTGCACTCGAATGTTTATAGCAGCACAATTCACAATCACAAAATTGTGGAAACAACCCAAGTGCCCATCAATACATGATTGGATTAATAAAATGTGGCATATGTATACCATGGAGTACTATTCAGCTATAAGAAACAATGATGATATATCCCCTCCTGTATTTTCCTGGATAGAGCTGGAACCCATTCTACTAAGTATCCCAAGAATGGAAAAATAAGCACCACATGTACTCACCAGCAAATTGGTTTCACTGCTCAACACCTAAGTGCACATATAGGAATAACATTTATTGGGTGTCGGGAAGATGGGAGGGGGAGGAGGAGATGGGTATATACATACATAATGGGTGCGATACGCACCATCTGGGGGATGGACACGCTTGAAGCTCTGACTCCACAGGGGAAGGAGGGGCAAGGCAACATACGTAACGTAAGCATTTGTACCTCCATGATATGCTGAAATAAAAAAAAAGATTCCCCACTATGAATATCCATCAGAAATTAATATTTGTGTGTTTGAAAGTCCTTGATTAAGCAAAAGCACAAAAAGACATTAAATGATATGATTCATTAAAAAAAAAAGTCCACCTACTTTCCCTTGGGAGTGGAGAAAAAAGCAGACTATGTGGTAAGAAACTTTCCCAAAGGGAAAGTTGGAGAGCAAGTTCAAATAAAACATTTACTAGGTAAAATCCAACAGATGCTCCCCAGTCTTGCTGAGCTTTTTCTGATCTGCCAAAAGTCAAACACAAAGTCAAGGGAGTCTGACAAAATTCATGTCATATCTACTTGAGTTAATTAAGAGAAATATTCCAACATAGATTTGAGTTTCCAAGTTGAGTTTCTCAGTTTTCATTCTAACTTGAGAGTAGGTTTATGAAGAAGACAGACTGGACCTAAGGCCCCATCTTTACCTAAATTGGGAGGAAAGTGGATGTCAAATGAGAAAGAATAATTCATTGAGAGACCCCAGGGAAGGGGAACGTAGCATCTGCCTTTTCTGACCTGATTACTTCTCTTATCAACCCCACTCACCATCCCACAAGAAATAGTTAAACTCCCAGGAAGGAAACACTCAGTGTTTCCTTGTTTCCAGTGTTTCCAATGTTTCCAATGTGTTTCCACTGTTTCCAAACAGTGTTTCCAATGTTCCTTGTTTCCCTGAGCTCCACAATGGTCCTTTCACATTTGTAATTTCATTTAATCCTTGCTTCCTTATAGCCCAGGGGTTGGCAAAGTTGGTCCATAAAGGGCTTTGTGGGCCATGCTGTCTCTATGTCAACTACTCAACTCTGCTTTGCAGTGCAAAAGTAGCCATAGACAATATGAAAATGAATGAGTGTGGCTGGGTTCCAATAAAGCTTTATTTAAGGACACTGCAATTTGAATTTCATATCATTTTCACAAGTCACAAAATAGTTTTTTCAACCACTTAATGTGAAAATCATGCTTAGTTCATGGGCCATACAAAAACAGGTGGTGGGCATGATTTGGCCCATGGGCCATAGTTTGCTGACTCCTATCCTAGGCTCAGGTATAGGACCCTCTTTGTAGAGTATCCATCCTTTCAGAGGGTGCTGCTGCACAAGAGAAGGGGCACGAGCTTCACCTGGTGGTCAAAGTGAGGTGCTGATGAAAACCCCCAAATTAAATTATGGAAATGAGATTTTTCTAATTTCTGCATTATGGCTGGACACTGTGTCACATGGCCATGGGTCCTTTGCCATGGTTGGGGAGATTCTTTCGAAGGTGTTAGGTGATGAAATTGATTCCTGTAGAGATTATTCTTGCACTGCGTTGGACCAAGACAAGGATTGAGAACTTCATAAGGAGAATGTGGCAATTACTTAGGTAGCAGTAGCGTGGCAAAAGATTTTCATGATATATTGGAGAAGAGGGGACATATATAAGATAAAAGAAAAAGGTGTTGAAACGGTTCTTAGCCAAGGAGAAAATGCTATTGTATATTGCCCAAAGTTGTGGGTTTGGTGAATGGCAAGATGGTGATGCAGATGGTGATAAGGAAGCTTGATTGGAGGGGCATGGATCTCATGAAATGACAAAACACTCTATCTTTGCTACCTGAGTATCAGATAATTGAAAGACATTGAAGAGCATCAAATGACCCAGACTGATTTAGTTATTTTGAGGCTATTTTATAAGGGATTGTAAAAGTTATCCTCCCTTGAGTTGGCTAATTGATCCACCATTACCATTATGGTATAGAATTTATTAAGTACAAAGTCACTCTGACGTTATGCTGGTCACCATATAGAGTGAGTTAATGGGTAGCGTTTGGATTTGTTCGTTTATTTAATCTTGTTTTAATCAATCTTCAGGTATGTAGTAGATGCTGTGCTCAGAACTGGGCTAGAGACTCTGAGAAATACAAAAGCAATACCAGGTTTGGTTTCTGAACACAACATTTTTTGGATTGATTTACAATTGCTTTGTACAATAACACAATCTGAGAATTTGTGATACATCCCAAGACATTCAGGAGGTCAAGGGTCCCAGACACTCAGATGACAACTTTGTCCATAGACGTGAAAAGCAGACAGAATGGACAGAAGCCCCAGCACATAAGTATACATAAGACCACAGGAATGTGTCAATCTAGCATTCATTGAATGTCTGCTTTGCACTCAGCACTACTTAGACACTGTGGGCGAATACAAAAGATTTAAGAGACTGGGTTCCCACTCCAGAGAGTAAAATGTTCAGTTGGAATTTCCACTCATTCCACCATTAAAGTACAATGGAAGCAAGTTTCTATCAGACATGCTCTGGGAGTTCACGGAGACCCCTGGTACTACTTTCACGTTATCAGGGAGATGTTGATCAAGCAGCTTGAAAGTGAAAAAACAATGTCCTCTACCTGCTCTCTGAATTCTTTTCTCTTCTTTAGACCAGTCACCCTGAAGAAAGAAAGCATGGTCCACTCCAAACATCACTGTGGGCAAGTCACTATGGTGTTTGGATTAAATTAATGTGAAGAAAGTACGTCATCCTTAACACTTGGATTAAAGTGAACAGTGTAAACTATACTCAATCTCTGCAGCACCCCTCCACCCCAAGTTCCCAGGCACTGTCCTTACAAGTGAGCCATCCAGATTCCATACAAGGTCCAATGCTTGCTCCCATGACATACCCTCTTTTTTTGTCAGCCCCAGTAACTCAACAGACATTTACATTTACATTATCCCTGAACAGACTGTGAGGCCAAAGACATACTTTATTCTCTAATATAAACATCCCTATTAGGAAACAGAAGAGAAACTAAGTCCTAAAACAGAAATAAATACTGAAAACAGTGTGAATAAAGGTGCCTTCTCCTCAGCCATGTTGTTTTTGTACAACTTTTCCTAACAGAGCCATAGTTTTGATATCTAATGACATCTTTATAATCTCATATTTCTGTGCTATGAAATTAACATTTACACATAATAAAATCACCTCAGAAGGAAAAAGATAGATTTTTCTAAAAGGAAGTCTGAGTATCATCACTGATTTGGAATCCTGGATTATGTTCTCCTCTATTAACATCCATGGAGGCATAAGGATTTTCTTCACTTCTTTCTTCACTTTTCCTGTTAAATAAAATGGAGTCACCTTAATATAGTGATGTTAGAAGGATACTTTCCACCAACCCCAGGTTGATGAAGATCAAAATGCTTGATGGCAACCTGTGTTAAGGAGGCTGGTATAGCGAGAATAGGAAGTTTCATAAATTGTTGATGTGAGTACAAATTGGCACAGCTTCAACTGAGAGCAATTTGGCAATATTTATCAAAATTAGCAATGCACATATGCTTTGACTCAGCTTTCTCACTGCTAGGATTTATCTTATAGATATGTTGGCACATACAGGAAATTACCTATATTAAACCATTGCAACGTTTTTACAAACACAAACATTTGGAAACGACATAAAAGTTCATCAATAGAGGATTGGTTAACCAGATTATGATTCATCCATAAAATGGGAAACTATATTGCCAGAAAAAAAGAGGGAAAGCTTTTCATGCAACAATATGTAATGTTCTGTAAACCACATTAAGTGGAAAATAAAAGAATATATAGAACACTACATATAGTCTTCTAAAATTTGTATACTGAAAAAGGACATATATCACATATCTCCAAGAAACTGATCATTTTGGTTGGCTTTGTGAAGGGAACTTGAAGGCAAAAGGTGACAGGGAAATTCTTTATGTACCCTTTTATATATTTTTTATTTTAACCATATGAACATATTACCTACTCAATGCCTAATTTTTCAAATGAAGCTATTTTAGGGAACTAAAAATTTCTGTAATGAAGAAAATTGAGCAAAATAGACTAGCACAAATAGAGTATCAATCAAGAATATGTTTAAACAACCTGAGATGTGTATAGAGTTTTGTTAGGTGTTATAAAATATTATTAACCTTTATTTCATAAACCCAAATAAGTCAATTATTTCTCAAGGTCAGGAAAAAAAACATCTATTAATAGTGGCAAAGCAAGACTAGAAATCAGGTCTCTAGTAATTTAAATCCTCAATGAACTTTGCCTGACCATGAACTAAGGAGATGATATGGAATCTGAACTATCTGGAGAGAAATGAAGGTGATTAAAGAGTAGCAATTTGATGCAAATCTCAGAGCTCATTCTTGAATGACTTCACAGTTCAAACCCATCACCAATCTCTAGGGTCACTTCTAGACTAAGGAGGATTCAGCAATGTGGACAATCCCCTGAGCCCATCCCTGCTGACTTTGCAGTGCCTCTTCGCAGTAGGGAACTGACATTGTGGCTAGGATGGAGTTTACTATGGCATGCTAAGAAACCCTAGGCTGGACATCTACTGTGTAACCTTGCTAAGAAGGTCAAGTGCTGAAGACATCTGGTAAATTTCTAGGGGATGCATCAGGATATTTAGGTGCAAAATTGTCCAACTAAATAATTGGCCTATACAACCTACCACTTACTGCAAATTTTCTAGTTAGTGTTCCCTAAACCTTTCTGTTTTAGGAGAGAGAAATCTAGGAAAGGTCACTTACTTCTTTCGATTTCTGATCCCAGTGAAGATCAGGACAACAGTGGCAACCACTACCAGTCCCATCACGATTCCAAAAGCAATCAGCCATATGCTGATAGGCGACTCGTAAGGAGGGCTAAGTGTTGGTTGAATCCCCAGAAACTCTAGGGTATTGTCATCCAGGCCAAAAACATCATTGATACGGCTCCGAGACATACTGTTTGCAAAAGCAAAACACAGTAAAGGGGACACTTGGCAAAAGGAAATTGCATGTAGTTATTTACTCCTTACATCATTGCTCCCAAAAGGTTTCTGATGGGGCTTATTCGAAGAATGTATACCTAAAATTATAATAAAAGCAAAGGAGATTCTCAGATCCATTGAAAGCTATGAGTTTTTGACAACTATACACCTTTCATATCTTGCAACCTAGATTAGGTTTGTCAAGAGCTTCATGGGAAAACTGAGTTGCAAGTGTAGAAATGTGCGAATGGTTGGCATTTTTTTCATTTGTGACTTGCGTTTTAAGGGCAAAGTTAGCATATTTGGCAAGAATTTCCCTTCTGCCAGAGTATATCTACAATGACTTTATATCAAATAATGGAAAAGGATAATTGGCTATACCTTTTCTACAAACAAATCAGGTCCTATAGCCAACTCTCTGAGGCAGTATTTTCCAAATAAAAGATGTTGGCATTTGGAGGCAGCACTGGGGAGAAACACAGGAAAGGGACCTTTGCCAACTTCTCCAGCGCTGAAATTTATGGAAGCAAAAGGATGAAGATTGTCTTTTTTAAAAAATGGTGAAATGGAGAGCATTCTAGATTGAAGACCAAAGTGTCTGGCATCTCATCCTCCTACCCTTGGGTGTAGCCTAGGTCAGGGGGTCAGACTCCACCAAAGAAGGAGGGAAGTCAAAGCAGAGTAGCCATGTAACCCCTGGCACCCTAGTCTAAAAAGATCTGAAAAGAGTCATCCTGGAAACAAAGTTTGAGGTCCCCTGCAGCTTGCAGCTGGGTATCCAGGAGGGCTGAGCTCTTTCGTGAAGATCTCAGCTGGTACTTTTCCCCAAGACAGACACAAGTCTTTTGGAGGCAGTGAATGAGTCTCTGGGCACAGTTGGGTCATAAACCCCAACCCAGCCAGATTTTCTAGGCACACCCTGCCCAACAGGTCTTATATTTGCTTCCAAAGATAAACAGGACTCTGATGCAGCTCAAGAGGGCCACCTAGTGAGCTGCCCAGTAGCAGTGGGTATATTAAGCCTTTTTTTAATGACAAAGGGAACCATCACAAGGTCGATCAATTCTTCACTTCTGCGGTCTGTTGTGGGAAATAATTGAGGCAAATTGGACAAACTATCTCCTCTAAACACTCACTGCTCATAGCATGTCCCTCTGCTATCCTAGAAGCCAACTAATGTCTAAGGAATCCTGTGCTTGCCTACCATGTTTCAAGCTTTGGGCTGTTTAATGAATCCTACAGCAAAGTCCCTTAGCAAATGATGGCAATACCTGTCCAAACCCCTTCTGCATTTAGTATTTTTCATGCATGCTAATCAGGCTTCCTTCAGCCAGCACCTACTTCCCTTTGCCTGAGAGCATCTCAGACTATGAGATCTGCCCTGCCAGTAGGCCAGAAATGCTGGCGAATTAATGCCACCTGGAAATAGTTCCCAGCCAATGACTGATGGGACGTGGTGAATCAATACCCCAGCTCCCTCTGTTGGGACAATTCGAGTGCACATTCTACTCTGTCTCCCAGAGTTGCCCAGCATGATTGAGCTCTAGTTGCCCACATGGTAACTTCCTTGATACCATGTAATCTGTTATCTTCCTTCCCTTCTCTGTCTCCTGTCCACATTTCTCTATCAGTGCTTTCTGGCCTCACCTCCCAAATAAACTACTCACACTCAAATCCTTGTCCAAATCCTCATCTAAAGGCCTTCATCTGGGGGAATCCAAATCAAGATAATTCCCTTGCTATGGAATCCTTCTGGAATTAAAACCCAAGTTTGGGCCGGGCGCGGTGGCTCAAGCCTGTAATCCTAGCTCTCTGGGAGGCCGAGGTGGGCGGATCATTTGAGCTCAGGAGTTCGAGACCAGACTGAGCAAGAGCGAGACCCCATCTCTACTATAAATAGAAAGATATTAATTGGCCAACTAATCTATATAGCAAAAATTAGCCGGGCATGGTGGCACATGCCTGTAGTCCCAGCTACTTGGGAGGCTGAGGCAGCAGGATTGCTTGAGCCCAGGAGTTTGAGGTTGCTGTGAGCTAGGCTGATGCCACGGCACTCACTCTAGCCTGGGCAATAAAGTGAGACTCTGTCTCAAAAAAAAAAAAAAAAAAAAAAAACCAAGTTTGTAGAATGAGGTAAAACCCGTAAATGACCTAAAACAATGCCTGGCACATAGGAAGAACACACTAAATGTTAGTTATTGTTGTTGTATGTGTTAACCCCCCTCAGCCTTATATAGTTTGCTTAAAAGTAATACGTCACCTGATGGCCTTTTCAACTTCAGTTCTAGAAATGATGTCAGACACATTTTTAGGTGCAGTGACAAAGAAGGTAAAGGAGATTCTTGGTTTCAAATCATTCACCCATACATCCTCCACCCTGTGGAGAAACAAAAGAAACATCTTCCCTGTGGCACAGATAAAGAGAATGAAGACTTCCCCTGCTGGTGAAAAGGAGATTAGGGAGAGGAACCCAGGGTAGAGAGACATGGGGCAGGGTGAGCGACAGGAGAATATAACCACACATAAAAATTTAACACTGCCCAAATCACATGAAATCAGCTACATAAAAGCTGGGATATCAAATCTTGGCGCGATTTGTTCTGCCTCCGTATAAAACCCACTTTTTTTTGAGACAGGATCTCACTTTGCTGCTGGGGCATAAAGGCAGTAGTGTCAGTCTAGCTCACAGCAACCTCAAACTCCTGGGCTCAAGCGATCCTCCTGCCTCAGCCTCCCCAGTAGCTGGGACTACAGGCATGCGCCACCATGCCCGGCTAATTTTTCTGTTTTTAGTAGAGATGGGGGTCTCACTCTTGCTCAGGCTGGTCTCAAACTCCTGACCTCAAGCAATCCTCCCGCCTCAGCCTCCCAAAGTGTTAGGATTACAGGCATGCACCACCGCGCCTGATCTTAAAACCCACATTTTTTTCAATGATGGGAAAATTTCCAAGTGATAGCGCAGGGAGAATGAGCAAGGAATCACTGGCGGCCCAGAATTATGATAAACAACCTGGTGGGCAGAGGTGACTCAGTACCAGGGACAGAGATGGTGTGTTCACACCCCCAACCTGGCCCCACGCAGCAGAAAATATCATATTGCACCCGTGGGTGAAGGTAATGTGTGGGGTTTACTATATGATGTAACAAGACTGTGCTCTCATAGCTGCCAGAGTGACCCTAATAAAAACTAAGGCAGATCATGTGGGTCACAGCCTCATCTCACTCAGAATAAAAGCCAAAGTCCTTAGAATGGCCTTCAAGGCCCACATGAACTTTCTCCTCTCCTTCCCACACCCATGCCCAATTCCACCCTGGTCACATCTACTCATCTTCTCGTAGACACTCTGCTCCAGCCACACTGGTCTCCTTGCTGCTCCTTCAATGGCAAAGGACATTCCTTCCTCAGGGTCTGCACCTGCTGTTTCCCCCGCGGAAACAGCGCCCCCCATTGTCTGCATTGCTACCTCGCTCTCTTGCCTCGAATATTTGCTCAAATATTAGTGAGGTCTTTTCTGACCATTTTGGTTAAAATTAAACCAACACACCACACACACACACACACACGCATACCCATACTCCTCAGCCCCTTTTCTGACATATTTTTCTCCCTAGCACTTATCACCAGGGAATTCTACTATATGTCACATATATGTCACACACACACACAAACACACATATACACTAGAATATAAGCCCACCCAATGAAGGCAGAGAGTTCTGTCTTATGTTCTTTTCAGGCTGAGTGTGGGTGAGAGCATTGAGAAGAGAGAGCTGTTTAATAAGGATTATGTTCTTGCAATCTGCAAGTCAAACAAGCCACGATCACCCCTGCATAGAGCCACCCAAATTCCAGGATGTCAAAGAAGTTTAAAAGTTATTAGGAGGTTTTCATTTATTATTTTTTTTATTTTAGCGTATTATGTGGGTACAAGTGTTAAGGTTACATATATTGCCCATGACCCCCTCCCCCCTAGAGTAAGAGCTTCAAGCGTGTCCATCCCCCAAACACTGCACATCTTACTCGTTGTGATTGTATATACCCCTCCCCTCCCACCCTCCCGACACCCGATAAATGTTACTCCTATATGTTCACTTAGGTGTTGGTAGGAGGTTTTTCTTAATTTCACTTGAAGAAAAGTTTAAGCAGACTATGTCCTCAGACTCAAGAGGAAAAGAGGTGCTGGTTGGAGTAACTCAAGAACCCAGCAAATCAACTCACCCAAAAGGAACCGTCTGCTTTTTTTCTTCTAAAAAATACCTCCTCATGGCATATGCCACAGATGACCGGAACAAGTACATTTCATTGTCATTCCATTCGTACTGTAAATTCAGAAGAAAGACACTGCTCAGCAGGGATCATAGGACACTTTTAAAACCTGATACTCCTCAAGCATTATTCTTAATATTCCAAAGATTCACGCTATTCATTAAAGTCGGTGAACTTCAACTTGAGTGCCCGTCAGCATCCCCTGGAGGACTTGTTAAAGGCTGCGTGCTGGCCCCACCCCCGGAACGTCTGATTCAGAAAGTCTGAGTTGAGACCCAAGAATTTGCATCTCTAACGAACTCCCAGGTGGTGCTCATGCTGTTGGCGAGGAATCTACGCTTTAGGAACCCTTAGGTTCACTGTTCCTTTTACTTTGGTTTGATGTAAACTGAAAAAAACACCCTGAGAGTCAAACAAAAGTTGTGGGTTTTGCTTAAAATGTCTGTACATTAAAGACAAACTGAGTTTTTATTATTTTTATAGTGAGTTCTTAGATATGTACTGTATAAGTGTAAAATAAAGAAACTTGAAGTTCAAAGGGTAAATAATACTTTGTCAACAGCAAGATAATCTGTTTGTTCTTGTTTTCCAACGCTAAACAAATGGCCTTTAAAGACTCCTTAAAAGAGAGAAGAAAGTATTCATGCTTTCCTCCAGTAGCTGGCAGCAGAGATCAATGAATGGCAGAAGGTTTCTGTTTCTCCTTTCCCTTTTAGGAAAAAAATCATAAAATTTCACACACACACACACACACACACAAAATGTTGCATTCACTTCAGCTTGGTTTCTCCCAGGTTTGGAGGAAGGAGTTGCATTAATAGTGATAATGATATTAATACTGTTACTATCTCTATATTTAAAAAAATTTTAAGGGCTGAGTTCTCAAAATAATGCCAGCACTATCCAGTTGGATTTCACCATAAAATAGCTTGAATGGGGCATATGTTCTGGCCCGGATGTGTGAATGCACTAAAAGTACCAGTTCTGGTCTCATCAAAGCAGACTTTTTTTAGTGAATTGGCCTCAGAACGTTCCACCATCAAACCCTCTGAAGACTATTTATTTATGAATCCCTCACTGCATGGAAAGAGAACAATGAGGACAAATGTCAAGAAAAAAAAGATAATTGAAAAGGATCCTGATTTGCCAGGAGTAATTAAAGTTTATTAGGCCAAGGAATAGCTAATAAACATATCGCTGAAAGAGAAATAATTCCACAGATACTCAATGATTATTAAGAAATAAGAATTTGAACTCTCAGAGTTTGGGAAGCAATGCACTTCCATTTTTATTTTTTCTTTCTTAAATGTTCATTTTTTTTTTGCTCCTACTGTGTTGTGTATATTTTGATGTTTTATCTATAAAAATTATACTAAAAGTATTGTTGAATCTTGGACAATATTTAACTTCTCAGGGAAAGTAAGGGGATATAAACACAATCTTGGGACCTATTCAATGTAGACACCAATTTTCTGCAGCCCCTGAAAAGCCTTCAAGGTGACATGGCCCCACTCAGGCCTTCCATCCCCATCTATCTGAGACTATCTTGTCCTTTCTTTCCTAATCAAAGCTACTACTTCTGGATCACCAGAAACAGGTGTCCAGGGGAAAGCAATAGTTATTAAAGTAATTCACATGAAAGTGTAATATGATTTTCTATAAAACATTTTGTTACCCCCAAATGCATCTCTACATTGGTAGTTCTCAAACTTTGCTGTAATTAGAATCATTGGGGAGCTTTTAAAATTCCTGATGCCCAATGACTGACGCCATACCCCAGAGCAATTAAATCAGAATCTCTGGAGGTGGAACCCAGGCAGTTAATTTTTAAAACTTTTCATGTGACTCCAATGTGCAGCCAAGTTTGAGAAGCAGTGTCCTAAATCAGAGCTTCCTAGTCTTTGCCATGTATATAAGTCACCTGGAGGCTTGTTAAAATGCAGATTCTGAATAAGTGGCTACAGGGCAGGAGCCTGAGATTCTGCATTTTTTTTTTTTTTGAGACAGAGTCTCACTTTATTGCTCAGGCTAGAGTGAGTGCTGTGGCGTCAGCCTAGCTCACAGCAACCTCAAACTCCTGGGCTCAAGCAATCCTGCTGCCTCAGCCTCCCAAGTAGCTGGGACTATAGGCATGCGCCACCATGCCCAGCTAATTTTTTCTATATATATTAGTTGGCCAATTCATTTCTTTCTATTTATAGTAGAGATGGGGTCTCGCTCTTGCTCAGGCTGGTCTCGAACTCCTGAGCTCAAACCATCCGCCCACCTCAGCCTCCCAGAGAG
>VSMD01092387.1:0-142820 GCA_008750895.1 Mirza zaza | reverse complement strand
ATGTTTATAGCAGCACAATTCATAATCGCAAGGCTGTGGAAGCAGCCCAAGTGCCCATCAATCCAAGAATGGATTAATAAAATGTGGTATATGTATACCATGGAGTACTATTCAGCTCTAAGAAACAATGGTGATATAGCACATCTAAGATTTTCCTGGTTAGAGCTGGAACCCATACTACTAAGTGAAGTATCCCAAGAAT
This sequence comes from Mirza zaza, assembly GCA_008750895.1. Taxonomy (NCBI): domain Eukaryota; kingdom Metazoa; phylum Chordata; class Mammalia; order Primates; family Cheirogaleidae; genus Mirza; species Mirza zaza. The sequence goes on along the minus strand of VSMD01092387.1, from coordinate 142,618 downwards.
GGAAAAACAAGAACCACATATACTCACCAGCAAACTGGTATTAAATGAGCAGCACCTAAGTGGACACATAGGTACTACAATAATAGTGTATTGGACAGGGGGACGGGGGGGGGATGGGTAGATACATATATAATGAGTGAGAAGTGCACCGTCTGGGGGATGGTTATGCTGGAGACTCAGACTTGTGGGGGGAGGGGGGGAAAGGGCAGTTATTGAAACCTTAAAATCTGTATCCCCATCATATGCCGAAATAAAAAAAAATAATTAAAAAAAAAAAAAAAAGCAGTGCCTTGCTGACAAGGTATTTCCTAACTTTAGAGACAAAACAAGGATGGAATCATTTCAGGAAAAGGTTTCTCATTGTCCAGGCCTTCTTGTTATACAACCAAAAGATGGGTCACTGGTGTTTATCTCTTTCCTTTAAGCTCTGGGGTTAGTATCTTTATTGGTAAAGGCAGTCCTGATCATAAACCCGACTGCATTTACACAAAAGAATAGAGTTAACCTGTCCCTTCCTTCCTTAAACTCTTTTACTTGATTTTCTTCCTTACTAATAAATCTTCTTTGTAGTATTTTTCCTTTTTTAAAGTAGGCCACTTTGTCTGCATTGAAAAATCTCTTCAGGGAGGCAGGTGTCCTTTCCTCTCAATGATTTTTCTTAATGGCGCCTATGGTACCTGGGAACTCATCTGTTGCCCCTTAGTAGGCGGAAGATCTTTCTCCTGTTATCTGGACATTTTTAAAGCCAAATGTCTTTCAAAAATCATCAAACCATCCTTTGCTGGCATAAAAAGCTCCAGATTTATATTCTTCCCCTTCCTTTTGCTTTAATTTGTCATATAATGACTTTGCTTTCTCTCAAGTCATATTAGAGTCTATAGATGTTCCTTTCTTAGAGCCATCCTGAACCCACATAAAAGTTGGATTTTCAATGTGAAATAAAAAGATAGTTGCCAAAAGTGCAGTTTTTGTGCCTGCTAACAGAGCTATAGCAATGGCTTCACAAATTTCCTTTTCTTTTCTTTTAAATTAATACCATTTTCCTTATGCTGTATTCATTTATCTTGAAATGGCAGACAACTACAGTGGCAGAACCCATTCTACAGTACATACCAAGCAACTCAACTTTTTCTTGTAATGTCATGATTTTTCTCTGCTTTTTGGGAGTGCTTCCAGCATCACTAGTGGTACTTTCTATGGGTTCCTCAGTGTTATTCAATATTTATAGTATTTCATTAAACATGATAAAAAATACTGGAGAACTACTAGAGATCATTGCTTACTGTGATCCTGGAGAGAGGATATGTTTAGGGTCACAGGGCATTTTAGGAGGACACTGGCAATACTTGAGCTCCCTGCAATAGCAGCAACAGATGGCTACATAACTATAACAGAAGTACAGGATATACTGTCCTTATAATTTCATACTGCACATTTGCATTTGTTAACATTTCTCTTCACAGGAAATGGTGCCATGTATCGTTTGTTAGCATTTATGTGCAGAAGTCTTGATAAATGATACCTTTTTCTAATAGATTTGTGTGTACTTTATAGTATCAAATGATGAAATAGATTAATATCTAAATATATTTTATGCATTCATGACAACTCTAACTTTTTCTTAATTTGTTTTGATATTTCTAGGCTATACAGTTTATCTCTAAGGTTTTTTTTCAATTTGTCATGAATCTCCAAAGAATTTTCCAATATATTTATTGAAAACAATCCACACATAAGTTGGACCATAGTAGTTGAAACACATATTGTTCAAAGGTCAACTCATAAGGATATTGAGAAGGTAATCTATCAAAATAAATATCATGAAAAGGGAAAATAGAAATAATTAAGCATACATAAAGACATATTCTAAATCTTACTAGTGACTCTGAAATTAAGACTGCATATTGTGTTACAAAAGAATGCCATAATAAAGAATTATCACAGAAAAAACCTGAAAACCTTTAAGTCATTTGATTATTTATTATATATGTTGACTATGTTCCATATGTCTTATGAATCTTCTATTTGTATCTCTTTTTTGGGTGCATTTACATTTTTGTATTGAGTGATATATTAAAAATAGTTGAATTCTGTCTTATAAGGTACAAATATCTTTCCAGTTAATTATTTTTCTTAATCCAATTATGAATTTTTAATGTATAAAATTTGTAAATTGTTGTGATTGACAATATATAGAATCTGTTTGATTTTTTTCCTCAAATTTTATGCTCTGAAAATTCTTTCCATTTCATGATTAAAGAAAAATTCACTTACATACTGCCACTTTCTTTTAACTTTGGAATTTATGTATTAGTGTAATGTAATTATTTCAGTTTCCCTAAAGGAGTTAAACAAATATTCTCATGCTCTATCAAATAATGTATCTTTCACCCTCAGATTTGTTATTCCATATATTAATTTATAAATTATTATCTATTCATTATCTTACATTTACATATATTTTATTGGTTTACATATCATTTTTCTTTATATAATGGCTTTAGTTCCATAATTTAACCATCTGATAGAGAAATAAATATTACATAAACTTCCTGAAAGTGATAGCCCATAGGTACTGAAAGATGTTGAGAATTTATCTAGCTTGTACTTGTCAGAATTATCAACTTAAAGGTGTTTATTGCTTCCCCGAGACACCATTATAATAGTGAGTTTTTTAAAGTGCTTATCCAGATTTTAAAACATTTGAAAACAATTGGTAGGAGAGAAACATCTCTTAGTCCTCACCTACTGTATTTCCCTGAAAATAAGACAGGGTCGTATATTTATTTTTCCTCAAGAAGATACCCTAGGGCTTATTTTCAGGGGATGTATTATTTTTTTTAAGTACAGTACAATAATCTACATTTATTCAAATATAGTTAAGTCATCTTCTTCTGGAACATCATCATAACTCTCCAAACCCTGAATTCCATCCTTAATGTCTTGCAACTCTATTTCCTTTAGAACCATTGGCCCCAATCTCTCATGTCGAGCAATAAAGCTCTCATTAAATGAGCAGGGCTGGCTTATTTATCAGAGATACAGTGAGCACTGGGTCCATTCTGCACAGTGGAACAGAAATGATCTCTCTGGGCTCAGTAGGAGACTGCTTGCTGAAGCTTTTCCCCTGTCCCCTGGCATTTGTGGGGGGTGAGAGAGGCCCACAGTGCTGAGTAAAATGGCAGCAGCAGCTTTCCTTCTTCCCCCCGGGGACACAGAATACCTAGAACAGAGTGTCCCGCTCCTCACTTCACTGAGGAAACTTTCCCCTCAAAGCCTTAGCTTGCAGCACTCACAGGATGGCCAGGACCTGACAGGGTGAGCTGACCTTGTTGGTGGGGCTGCCCGCACCTTTCCGGTCACCTCTGGGATAGTCGCTCTCACGATGGGGCAAACAAGAGGGGCTGCTCGTCTTCTTGACCACTCCGCGAGGAAATGCATGGGTTGTGCACTGAGTAGCCTTGCCCATCACTAGGGCTTATTTTTGGAGTAGGGCTTCTATTGGGCAAATGCTTAGAAATCCTGCTAGGGATTATTTTATTGGGTAGGTCTTATTTTCAGGGAAACTCGGTACCTTTGGCCAGAATATCCTGTAGATATAAATAGTGTGGTACAAACATGTTAATATATTCATATGGCAATTTTACTTTCTATAAATACGATTATCTGTGAGCATCTAATCAGCTTAATTTTACTCTTCAAGAAACAGTGTTGACATATATGTGTGTATATATATGCATGTATATATGTGTGTGTATGCAATAAACAATAGAAAACCAACTCAACTATAAGCAATATGCTATCAATGTAATTACTAAAGAATAGTTTGATTTTTACCCTAGCTTATACTGATTGTGTTGTGGTGTTGCTAAAGTTCCCTATATGATTCTAACATGTAGCAGAAAACACTCATATGATCCATATATAATGTAATGATACTTTCAGGACTGTGTATCTAACAATCCATTGTTTGTGTGTGTGTTTGTGTGAGTTTAAAATATAAACAAAAAGCAGCCAGGTGCGGTGGCTCACATGTAATCCTAGCACTCTGGGAGGATGAGGTGGAAGGATATTCTGAGGTCAGGAGTTTGCGACCAGCCTGAGCAAGGGTGAGACACTGTCTCTACTAAATATAGAAAAATTAGCAGGACGTGGTGGTGCTCACCTGTAGTCCCAGCTACTCTGGAGGCTGAGGCAGGAGGCTTGCTTGAGCCCAGGAGTTTGAGGTTGTTGTGAGCTAGGCTGACACCACAGCACTCTAGCCTGGGCAACAGAGTGAGAGTCCATCTCAAAAAAATATATATATATTTATATATATATATATATAAACAAAAAGCATCCCATAGACACAATTATAAAGATATGTATAAAGTCATTTATTTTACGTTAATATTCAGTTTGTTCTACTTAAAATAACCTTAACATTTTACTGTGACATATTTTATTGCAACACTGTAGGACACTGATATTTCAAAATTAAAATGAATTTTCAATCTCAAAGATATATCCTTTAAGTACACATGGTATTTAAGAAGCTAATTTTCATGTTATAATTATAAAATATGTTTTTGCTTCCAAAGTAATTCTTAATTTTAAATGTGGGTTTAAAAATAATTCCTATTTCTCTATCTGTTAGAACAAGGATTAAGATGTATTACCAGTTTCATGCTCAGACATTGGAAAAGAACTAAAATTAAGAATTTTACTTATATTTCTAAACTATGGAATACATACGGTTATCATTACTCATTTAGGGATTTTGAAATGTACAATACATTATCATTTACTATATTTACCTTGCTGTATAATGTATCACAAAGCAAAAAACAAAAACCAACCTTATTCTTCTTGTCTAATTGAGACTCTGTACCCCTTGATCATCATCTCCTCATCTCCCATCTCTTCCCTCACCCTAATACTCAGTAATGACCATTCTACTCTCTACTTCTTTGAGCTACACTGTATTTTGAATTTTATTCACAAACACAAAAAAATGTGCAATGATAAAATACTGTTCACCTTATATTCTCTTTAGTGATTTAATGAAAAAATTATGTCCCTTTTACATTTAAGCTCTATAGACAGATTTTAAGCAAACTTCATTTATTAATAAATATCTCTAATACCAAATTCTGACTTTTCTCGTATAATAAAAGAGGTTGTAGTTTAAGTGTGGCATCATTGACAACTGTTTTTCCTCTGATTTACCTGCAGGACATTGACTGCAGTAATTATCTTCTCATACTTGGATGGTATTCTCATTCTTGTCAAGAGTTGCCATGAGCTCAGTAGTAGCAACAGATAATGAATGTCTACAGAGTGCTGCATAAATGTCTGAGAAGGGCTTAATGAGACAGTGTACTCAGTTATGGGAGAAGAGACTTGCTGAGTTCAAAACTCACTGAATAACTATGTGCAATTGAACTGACCACCACCAAGCACAATTTACAGGGAAATAGTTTCTTCCAGGTGACAGTTGATACCTGGCTTGAGTCTTTTAAGATTAGAGTGACATTTTTGGCTGGCAAATTTAATGTGACTGCTGATTAATTGAAGGTGTTCTGAAGTTCATAACAATGAAACATAGTTATCAATGAGAAACAATCGTTTATTCCAGCTAAATATACTACCTCCATTATGCTAGTGTGGATGTTACACTAACAATTTTATGCAAGATAATAGCATCACTTCAGAAAAAAACACCTGAAAATTCAGTGTTAGGGATAAAGTAGTGTACTGTGAAAAAAAATTTAAAGGCCAAGATCCATGTACGCATCTGAAGATAGTGGAAGGGAAGAGGAGAGCTTATGTAACATAGTTAGTAAGACTAATTACAGTATTAGAATAAGAAATTAAATAACCATGTACATCCTAACAACATTTTAAATAAAGCTAGTATATGATATTCCATTTTCTCCTTAAATACTGTTTCACTAGTGTGGCCTTCTTGATCATTATAATTAAAATAAATCCTCCTGACCAAAAGTTCTCTCTTCTTTCCCCCCTATGTTATTTTTATAGCATGCATCACCATCTGAAAAACTACATGTTTTAATTGCTTATTCGCTTACTGGTTTCCCCTGCTCCTTCTCACACACACACCGACATGGTAAGAGAATAGGGCTCCATCGTTATTCACTATTGTATACATAGGGTTAAGAACAAATCCTGGCACAAATAGAGTTCAATAAATATTTGTTAAAATAATAGCCACTATTAATACATGTAGTTAAAAATTAAGTTAAAGTTACTGAAATATACACAATAAACGCTTTACCTTGAATAAAAAGGACACTACTATAAAGAGTTTTATGCCTGTTCTAGTCATTATTAAATCATTGCTTTTGCTTTAGCAAAAGCAAATTCCTACAGATATGCTACTTGATACCTATAGAGTAAGTTTTAGTGTAGTACATGCAGGAAGTAATAATACTACAAAAATTAAAAGCTCAATGTTTGAGAACTCAGGCATCATTCATTTTGCTTTATTTACTAATTTTATGTCCATTAATTCATTCCTTCATGGGAAAAAAATTAACTTTAGTTCATGTTACATAAAAATTTGAGTTTTAATACTTGCACAAATTCAAAGAGCTAGTGAATTTTCGGCAGCAGTGCTTGATCTCAGATCTTTCTTTCTGGCAGCAATAACTATGTTGAATCTCATAATTCGTGCATACTGTAAATCAAAGGTATTGTACCTGCAATTTAAAGGAAAACCATATCTATTTATAGATCAGAGGAACAGGAAATGTATGTCAGTTAGAACTGTTCATATGCAAGTTACAAAAAATTCAATTTAATCAACCAACGTATAATGATTGATTGGCTCATATAAATACAAAGCCAAAATTTAAGTCAGGTAGGAATTGATCTGGACCAAATGTATTACAAAAATCATAGTTTCTTTACAATTTTCCTCTCTGCCTTTCAAAAGTCTTCTTCAGCAGATTTCCTTCATAAACACCAATTGGTCACAGCTTCTTTGGGCTAAAACTTTAACACTTGTCACTCAAAAACACTATTGAGGAAAGTAAAGAATTTTCTTTCCCAGACTCATAAAACACCTTTAAAATGACCCATGGCTGAATGCTGAGCACCAAAAGCATGTGCCTGTTTCAAAGGTTTACTTTCTTTTGGCTACTGGTACAGTGGCCTGCATGTCTTACTCATTGCCGATCAACAGGTAAAGTGGAAACCCCTAAAAATATTGAGGGACATAAACAGATAAAGGTCATTCAGGACTTCTTAGGCATGCTTCATTCTACTGGATTTTTACTTATTGGTATATATAGTGAAAGAGGAATGAGGAACTGCTAGGAAATTTCTAGAAACAGGAAAATAGTCCATGATTAGAGAATAAGACTTATAAAAGGAAATAGAGAAAATTTATTTATATAAGATAAATATTATGACCTATTTAGTAATTTTAAATAATGGAAATATTAGCTCTGTTAGCCCCTTTTAAGTGGATTCTTTCATCCCAAATTCCTACAGATATGCTACTTGATACCTATAGAGTAAGTTTTAGTGTAGTACATGCAGGAAGTAATAATACTACAAAAATTAAAAGCTCAATGTTTGAGAACTCAGGCATCATTCATTTTGCTTTATTTACTAATTTTATGTCCATTAATTCATTCCTTCATGGGAAAAAAATTAACTTTAGTTCATGTTACATAAAAATTTGAGTTTTAATACTTGCACAAATTCAAAGAGCTAGTGAATTTTCGGCAGCAGTGCTTGATCTCAGATCTTTCTTTCTGGCAGCAATAACTATGTTGAATCTCATAATTCGTGCATACTGTTATCTGCTTAGGATGTTTATCAAATTTCTCAGATTCCCTATTGCTTTATGTTCAACTCTCTTAGTTCATTGATCTTCCACTAACAATTTATTAAACATGTATGGAACTATTACAATGTGTACACATTGTACATGATGCCAAGTATCTAAGATAAGAGAAGGCCACTATCCTTAGGTAGCCCACAATTTGTTGTAGAAAATAATAAGGTAAATAGATAATTACATAAATATTATTTGATTCAATTCCTTAATTAAGAATTTCTCTCCACTCTGAGCCAGGCAATTGTACTAAATAAGTCATTGAAAACAATCATAGAAGCTGGTAAAAATATAAAAGTTTCATTTAAAGACATCATAATGCTAACTAGGTGGCAAGAAAATAAAACATTTCAGAGAAAAAAATGAAATTACTCTTGGTTTCAAGTTATTTATACACATTTGCATATGCAAAAAGTGGCACTCAGTAATTAGGCATGCATTGGACAGCAAAAGTTATTGTTAAAAATAACAATAAAGACATGACCATATGAGATGGAGATAAATGATAAAAGACATAAGATGAATATTTTAAAAACTCTGAATAAAATCAGATTTATATATATTTAATTTCAAAAGATTTAGAGTGTACAAGCGCTTTTTGTTATGTGGATGAATTGTATTATGCTGAAGTCAGGGTTTTCAGTGTACGGGTCTTCAGAATAGTGTACACTGTACTCGATAGGTAGATTTTTATTCCTCACTCTTCTTTCATCCTCCGCCCTTCTTGGTTTCCAGTGTCCACTGCAGCTCTTTATGACCATATATATCCTTTGTTTAACTCTCATTTGTAAGGGTGTGGTATCTGTTTTCCATTCATGAGACCTGAGATACTTCACTTAGGATAATGGTCTCAGGTCTGCCAAGTTGCTACAAAACACTTTAGTTCATTCCTTTTATGGCTGAGTAGTACTCCATGGTGGTGGTGGTGTGTGTGTGTGTGCGCGCACACGCCTGTGTGCATATGTATGAGGTGTGTCCAAAAAGTATCCAGTCATTGTCAATATATAATATTACATGGCTGGCTATTTTCTAGACAGACCTCGTATGTGTATGTGTGTGTGTATGTGTATCACATTTTGTTTATCCACTAATCAGTTGATAGGCATGTAGGTTGGTTCTATGTCTTTGCAATTGTGAATTGTGCTGCAATAAACATTTGGGTGCTGGGATCTTTTTGATAAAATGACTTCTGTTCATTTGGGTAGGTACCTAGTAGTGAGTTGCTGGATCTAATGGTAGGTCTACTTTTAGTTCTTGAGGAATCTCCATACCACCACACCACTTTCTTTTCTTTTCTTTTCTTTTTTTTTTTTGAGACAGAGTCTCGCTTTGTTGCCCAGGCTAGAGTGAGTGCTGAGGTGTCAGCCTAGCTCACAGCAACCTCAAACTCCTGGGCTCAAGCAATCCTCCTGCCTCAGCCTCCCGAGTAGCTGGGACCACAGGCATGGGCCACCATGCCCGGCTCATTTTTTCTATATATATATTAGTTGACCAATTAATTTGTTTCTATTTATTATAGAGACAGGGTCTTGCTCTTGCTCAGGCTGGTTTCGAACTCCTGACCTCGAGCAATCTGCCCGCCTCGGCCTCCCAGAGAGCTAGGATTACAGGCGTGAACCACCATGCCCAGCTTCCATACCACTTTCAGTAGTAGTTGTATAAGTTTACATTCCCACCAACAGTGTGTAAGTGCCCCCTTTTCACTGCAACTGTGCCAACACCTGAGTTTTTTTTTTTTTTTTTTGACTTTTTAATAATGATGATTCTGACAAGGGTAAGGTGGTATCTCAATGTGGTTTTAATTTGCATTTCCCTGATAATTAGTGATTTTGAGCATTTTTTCATTATTTTGGCCATTTGTTTATGTTCTTTTGAGAAGAGTCTATTCATGTATTTTGCCTACATTTTGCTGGCATTTCTTATTTATTTATTTCTAATTTGTTTGAGTTCCTTGTAGATTGTGGATATTAATTGTCAGATGTATAGTTTGCATATATTTTTCCCATTCTGTAGGTTATCTGTTTACTTTGTTAATTATTTCTTTTGCTGTGCTGAAACTTTTTAATTGTCTCATTTATTAATTTTTGTTGTTACTATATCTGCTTTTGAGGTCTTATTAATAAATTATTCAGCTAGGCCACTGTGTAGTAGAGTTTTCCTTACTTACATTCTGGAATTTTTATGGTTTTAGGTCTTACATATATGTCTTTAATCCATATTGAGTTATTTTTTCTATAATGTTAGAGGGAGCCAATTTCATTCTTCCAAATGTGACTCTCCAATTTTCCCAGCACCATTTATCAAGTAGAGCATCTTTTTCCCAATGCATGTTTTTGTCTGCTTTGTTGAAGATCAGTTGGTCAAAGTTATATGGTTTTATTTCCAGGTTTTCTATTCTGTTCCCTTGGTCTATGTGTCTGCCTTTATACCAGTCCCATGCTGTTTTGGTTACTGTAGCCTTGTAGTATAATCATTTTCTTTAAAGCTATTGTGAATGGTGCTGATTCTTTGATTTGACTCTCAGCTTGACTGTTATTGGTATACAGAAATGCTACTGATTTGTGTACATTGATTTTATAACTTGAGACTTCATTGAATTTATTTATCAATTCTAGGAGTCTTACAGTGGAGTATTTAGGATTTTCTACGTACAATATCATATCATCAGGAAAAGTGATAGTTTAACCTCTTTTTTCCCAATTTAGATGTCCTTTCTTTCTTTCTCTTACCTGATTTCTTTGGCTAGCACTGCCAGTACTATGTTGAATAAAATTGGTGATGGTAAGCATCCTTTTCTTACGCTGATCCTTAAGCATAATTCTTTAATATTTTCCCCATTCCGTATGATGTTGGCTGTGAGTTTGTCATATATGGCTTTTATTATAGTCAAGTGTGGTCCTTCTTTTCCTAGTTTGCTGAGGGATTTTATTGTAAAGGAGTGCTGGATCTTACTGAATGCTTTTTCTGCATTTGTTGACATGATCATATGGTCTTTGTTTTTACTTCTTTTTATGTGGTATATCCCATTGTTTGATTTGTTTATGTTGAACTATCTTTGAATCCCTGGAATGAATCCCACTTGATCATACTGGATTATTTTTCTTTCATGTGCTCCTGAATTTGGTTTGCTAGTATCTTGTTGAGGATTTTTGCTTCTGTGTTCATAAGTGATATGAGTCTTTAGTTTTCTTTTCTTATGTATTTATTTTTTGTTATGTCCTTTTTTGGCTTTTATATCAGGTCTTACAAGCTTCATAGAGTGAATTCTGTCTTTTTGATGTAAGCATTTAGGTGTTCATCTTAATAAAAATAGAGACTATAGTAATCGAATGCATGTACGCATATGAATGAATGAATAAAGTTACTAAGAAAAGTAAAACTGGTACAACTATCACTTGTAACAAGAAATTAATAATTCATTCATATCTGAATTAATTTATGCATTGACTGCATCACAAATTTGTGCTTTATCCAAATCAGTGCTGACAAACTGGAGGCTTAGTTTAGATGTCCATTCAAACTTCTGTTTAATAAGAGCATTTATACTAATTTCCAATCTAAGAAGATTGCTCCTGTATTAGTATAAGAAATCTAAAGAAGAAGAAGAGCAAATTCAGTATGTCACACCAGAATTTTTTTAAATTTATAGTGTGAAGCATGTCACATATATTTTTTATATATTTTGATAATAGTAAGTACTTTTCTTTACAATGTTTGCCATGAGTCCCAAAACAAAGAAGAGATTGAGTACAGCTTCTTTATTTGTTCTTAAATGTTTGTGTAGACAACTAACTTAAGCAATTTAGATGTGTTGGGTGGAAGTTAGAAGTCCTTTGATAAATGTTTTATGAACTATCCTTTCTTTATACCCCTAATTTTCTGATCAGTTTTATTCTCACTTATGTTTGACATGAGCTTGGAATTTAAAATTTTCCAAAATGAAAAATGCTCTGGGATTTGTGATGATTTCAATGTTATTTTTAGATTTGTTTTTTTGGGGAATAAAGGTCTTTTTGATTTACAGATTGATGTAGACATAGGTTTCTTCATTTTTTCAAGTCTTATGGATATCTATCTAAACTTTATCACATCACCATTTGTTATTAGTTTTATAGTTATGCATTATTTTTATTTCAGAATATTACAGGGGTACAAATGTTTAGCTTACATATATTGCCTTTGCCCCACCCAGGTCAGAGCTACAAGCAAGTCCATCTCCCAAATGATGTGTACCCCACCCATTAGGTGTGAATATACCCATCCCCTCCTCCCCCCACAACACCTGATGAATGTTACTACTATATGTGCACATAAGTGTTGATCAATTAATACCAATTTGATGGTGAGTATATGTGGAGCTTATTATAGCTATACATTTGATACATTGTATTGCTATTGTGAAAGATTTTTTAAATTACATTTTTGGTTGGTTTAAGTGTCAGTCTAAAATATCTGCTCTTGGAAATCTTGGAATACATTGTCTGAAACCACTCATGGAGTAATCTAATGAGTAAATTTTTATTGACTGTTTAATACAGTGGTCTCTTCTGATTTTTGCATGCATTTAATCGGTTTTGGTGTACTTTATTTTTCTCGGAAGAAAATCAATTCTGTAGATTTTAACATTTTGACATAGGGAATTATTTATCCTACGATTGGAATTTATGTATTTTTATTTATATATTGTTTTCTTTTTTTTACCTGACAACAAATTTATATATAAATGAATTTATATATAAATTTAGATATATGACATTTATAAAGTTAGATTGGACCTCATAAAATGGATTGCACAGTATAAGGTCCTCTATTTGCCTTCACTAGAAATGACAAAATTCCTTCCTAATGACCTGAGAACTTCATCTGCAAACACTCTTAAGAAGCTGATCCTTATGTGACCAGGCAGCATCTGACTGCTAAACCAGCTGGCACCCACTGAGACTTCAAAAATGTCATTTCCAGTGGCCTGGCAACCTGATTTGGCCTTTCATCACTGTCACTCCTGACAATTTGAGTTCCTTCCTGAGTTTACTTGGTGGGAATCTGACACCTAATGATACAGTGAAAGTAATAGCAATATTTCATCACCTGTCAGTTGCTTAAGTTACTTGAACTCAAGTTACAGACCTTTTCTGACTACAATTTCTGGGATATCTAACCTGAAGAAAAAGACTAGGTACCAAAATCCAGACTGTTAATTGGAATAAGATAGTGTAGCCATCTTTCAGAGGAGACTTAGGAGACTTTCTGGGTTCCTAAATAGAGATATTTTTAAGGTGTCTACACTTAGTAGGAATACAGAGACTTGGGAACACAGATAGCAGTGTCGCTCCTCTTGGAAATTGTGGAGCCCCCTATCATCTGAATGACACAGCAGAGTACACATAGAGAACTGCTCTTGTACACTACTCTAGAGGTATCCTTAGCTTAAACCTCCAAGGATGGCTGATTGATTCATTACATACCTGATATGTGAACTTGGTTCACATAGATGTTTGCAGATTTTTATCATGTTATGATATATTGCTGTAATTTTGTATGCTTCTACACTCTTAGAGGTAGCCATGAGCATTTTTATATTTGAGAACAGACTTCTATCTAGTCAAATCAGTAAGATTATAAAGAAGTCCTCCAGGTCAGGTGTAAGGACACCCATTGAGCAAAGTTTTATATTATTTTTCCACTTGTCAGCAAAATCAGTATGTGACTAATCTGATTTTAATTTAAAAGAGTAAGTATAGAGTCCAGAACAGTTTTTTGATTTTTAGAGGTTTCAGTTACAACTCCAGTTATTTTTCTCAATATGTGTCTGCCTCTTTGTAAGACTGTCTGACAATTTGGAGTGTTCAATTGCTGTTATACTTGTTTTTGTATCACCATCAACAGTATTTTCTATATTGAACTTTGTTCAAACTTCTTCATTGCTATATTATCCTCTAGTTTATTCATATTATTGTGTATTTTTTAGTTCTCTATTTTCTTGATGTTGTTTATCTGGTTTTTAGTTGGCTTAAATGAACCACCCATTGGCATTTTCTTTTCTAACAGCTTCGTTTTTTGTCTCATTAATTTTAACTTTCATCTACATCAATTCCACTGCTTTCTTTCATTTTGTTGTATACTACATCAAATATTAAGTTAAATAACTAAATTATTTATTTTTGAGCTTTATAAATAAGTTCAAGATGTTTTTATAAGAACAGAATTGTTAGGTATTAGAGACTACTTAAAATTTAACAATAAATGTATGTAATAATTAAAGACTCAATTGAGATGTAATTATATAAGTAAAAATATCTCTTTGCTTCTTTAAATCACATTTTTACAAATTAAAAATAATTTTGTATGTATTTAGCATATATACCATATATATGTATATACATATAATACATAGGTATATGCACATATATTATATACACATAAATTCTTATAATCCAATATAATAATAATATTTTATTATTGTGGTTCTTGTGCTTCTTAAGTGCTTCTTGTTACTATTTTTAAACATTGTATTATATTTTAGACTCCTACTTAGTGTTAGTCCATAAAGATCAATCACATTGGCAACGCGCGGTGGCTCACACCTGTAATCCTAGCACTCTGGGAGGCCGAGGCGGGTGGATCGCTCAAGGGCAGGAGTTCAAAACCAGCCTGAGCAAGAGCAAGACCTCGTCTCTACTATAAATAGAAAGAAATTAATTGGCCAACTAATATATATAGAAAAAATTAGCTGGGCATGGTGGCACATGCCTGTAGTCCCAGCTACTTGGGAGGCTGAGGCAGTAGGATTACTTGAGCTCAGGAGTTTGAGGTTGCTGTGAGCTAGGCTGACGCCACAGCACTCACTCTAGCCCGGGCAACAAAGTGAGACTGTGTCTCCAAAAAAAAAAAAAGAAAAAGAAAGAAGATCAACCACATTAATTTGCTTGCATGCATACTAATTTATGTCATATTTGTGTATGTTTACATGGTTTCAATTATTTTGCCATCATAAAAACATTTTAATAAATATTCTCATACTTGATACTTTAAAGCTACTCTATCAAATATGATGACCAGTGACACTTGTAGGCTTTGAAAATGTAAATATGGTTTATTAAAAGTAAGAATTCATTTTCTCAGTCACAGTAGTAGCCACATTTAAAATACTTGCTAACTGCATGTTTTTGGAGACTATCATATTTTAAATAAAATCTATAGAACATTTTCATCAATGCTGAAACACTTTTGGCCAGTACAGATTATACATTTCATCATATGTTATTATTAAAGAGATTTTGAAGAGTAGGGTTTCATGTTTGTGTGTTTGTACACTTTAAATTTGCATGCAGCCTTTGTAAAAATGATTATAGAATTTAGTAATCACACTGACAATGCATGAAAATATCTACTTTTTCATATATTCAACAGTGAATGGTTTTTGTTTCTTTTTCAAAATGAAAAAGGTTTCTTGTTATGATAATCTATGTTCATTTTATTATCAGTGGATCATCAATTCATATTCATAAAATGTACATTTCTGCTTCTCTAAATTTTTTAAATTATCTTTTTATATCACATTTTCTATTGAATGTACTTTTCATATACAACACACAGATTAACACAATAGCAGGCATGCATTTACCTTCTTTATTCATCTCTATGTGCATTTTTCAATATTTTTATCTAGAATCTGCTGTATATAATATATGTATGTCATTCCTGAGTTTTCTTGACACTATTCAGTTTCCCTTACTTTGTGGTATTTTTTTCATAATACCCAGGTTATTGTTTCTCCATATTTATCCAATATAGGAAGACCAATCTAGCCTTATGTCTTAGTAGGCAGGGTGAGGTAATCGACCTTCAATTCCACTTCCAGTCAATTGGCACAGTTTCCAGATTCTATTTTCAAATCTGCAACAGAAGGAAAGGTTGATGTACGCAGTTCCCAGTCCAATTCCCAATTTCTGGCAATTCTTCATCTTCTGGTCCTGCTCTACTTTGATTAAGTGTTTTTCTGAACATTGTTTCCAGGTTTTCTGGTGTTGAGCCAATGCACTGAGCCAACGTTGTACACTGAGGATTACATTTGTCAGCCAGCATTGCTACCAGGTTATGTTTTCTTTGCCCTTACTTACAGCAATTTACCCACAGGAGGTACCACTCTCTTCACCATGCACTTTGCCATCACCTGTTTTTCCTATGTTCTTCCAGTAATTAGCAGTGATTTGAAATCTCTGTCTTAGGGAACAGCTTCCAAACAGCATTTTAAGGAGGATCTATGCTTGTCAGAGTTTCTGTGCCTTGGAGTTAATTTATCAACGGTGGTAGAAATATGAAGCATCTTATTACTACTAAGATGAGCTCTCAGAAGATGAAGAATTTATTTTAGGAGCTGAAGACTGGCTCTGTATTTTTCTACTGTTCTGCCATCTCGGTCTAACTACCTCATATTAATGTCAATTCCAACAAGGTACCGATGTTGGACTATCTGTCAGAATTACTATAGAAGGTTGCTAAGGGTTTTAAAATATTTTACTGAATCTCTATCACTATTTAATGAATAGTTATAGGAGGGTCCCTTGAGACCTGCAAGCCAGCTGTCATTTTGAACTAGAAGTCTCTGATCATAAAATTTCAAAGAGAATATCTTTTATTATAGCTGACAGTAAATAATGATAAAGTTAGCGTTAAAGCTGTTCTGTGAGGCAGCGATTCATTTTAAATGGATTTGATATGTCAAAACTCCTCCTCAATTTGAAAAGTCAAGGGATTGTGTTGAAATATATCAATTTCAAGAATTCCTCTTGAAGGAAAAGGAATATGAAAAAAAATTCCTTAGTGAAAAACGGAAATTTCTAAAGTATTTTTTTAAATAAGTGGATATATTGGGACATGAATATATTTTATTGATAATCTTTAATTTTTAAATAAAATATTTTAAACAGAATGTCTTACACTTTTATCTGCACATAATCTTTTATTTTACTAAATTGTTCATCAATTGAACCAGCTATATTTAATACTGCAATGTTTTAGTTGCCAAAATATCTCTCTGTATATGAAACTCAACAATAAACAAAGGGCATGTATTACATTGCCTTGTAGAATATATTTTTGAAGACTCCTAAGTGTATCATGCAAATCTGGGTCTTAAAAATAATTTTAACAGTAAGCAAATTACATTGTTTTGTGGAGAAAGAGAACACTGCCCTCGTTTCAGTTCTAAGTGGGAATGCTTTCAATTTTTCCCCATTCAGTATGATATTGGCTGTGGTTTTGTCATATATGGCTTGTATCAATTTTAGGTAAGCCCCATCTATGCCTATTTTGTTGAGCATTCTTATCATAAAAGAGTGTTGAATTTTGTCAAATGCTTTTTCTGCGTCTATCGAGAGGATCATATGGTCTTTGTTTTGGCTTCTGTTTATATAGTGAATTACATTTATAGATTTTCATATGCTGAATCATCCCTGCATCCCTGGGCTGAAGCCCACTTGGTTGAGTTGGATTATTTTCTTGACAAGAACCTGGATTCGATTGGCTAGCATTTTGTTGAGAATTTTTGCATCTATATTCATAAGGGATATTGGTCTGTAGTTTTCTTTTTTTGTTGCATCCTTTCCTCGTTTTGGTATCAGGGTTATGTTCGCTTCATAAAATGTGTTGGGGATGATTCCATCCTTCTCAATGTTGTGGAATAATTTCTGCAGTGTAGGCACCAGTTCTTCTTTGTAGGTGTGGTAAAATTCAGGTGTGAAACCATCTGATCCAGGACTTTTCTTTTCAGGAGGGTTTTTTATTGTTGTTTCAATTTCAGTATTTGAGATTGGTCTGTTCAGGAATTCTATTTCTTCCTGGTTGAACCTAGGGAGGCTGTGTGTTTCTAAAAAAATGTCCAAAAGTGAGAACCAAATCAAAGACTCAATTCCCTTCAAAATAGCAACAAAGAAAATAAAGTACCTAGGAATATATTTAACTAAGGAGGTAAAAGACCTCTACAGGGAGAACCATGAAACACTGAAGAAGGAAATAGGAGAGGGTGTAAACAGGTGGAAGAATATACCATGCTCTTGGGTTGGCAGAATCAACATTGTTAAAATGTCTATACTACCCAAAGTGACCGACAGAGTCAATGCAATCCCTATCAAAATGCCACCATCATTTTTCACAGATATGGAAAAAATAATTTCATGCTTCGTATGGAACCAGAGAAGACCCTGTATAGCAAAATCAATCCTAGGCAATCCTAAAACAAAATAGGTGATATCAACATATAGATGAATTATACAACTACATTAACTAACTGGTAGCAGTATATAAAATTAAATTGTTATAAAAATAATAATAGCTCTCATGTTTTTATCATGTTGTATATACCAGAAACTGTAGGAGACACACAACAATTCATTTCATGTTTTCTTCTCAGACATCTTGTGAAGAAAGAGATTTATAACACTGGGATTTTGTTGTTTTTGGTTATTTGTGGGGTTTTTTTTTTGTCTGTTTGTTTTTTTGTTTGGTATTTTTTGGATGTGGTAGCTATAATTTAGGTATATTTGAATGATTTGCCAGACTTGCAGAGTAAATGTCAGTGCTATAATCTATATGGTTGGTTCCCAAGAGACATCGGCTATTTAAAGCCCAGCAATTAAGTGCCTTAAAAACCTATAGAAATACTGTATTAAAGGTCCTTTAAAAAAGTATAAAAACATTTTTAAAAATATGTCTAACTAAATATAACATATTTCACTCTGTGTAAAATGATATTCACAGAAAAATTTGTAGTTTTCTGTTTTGTAGTTTTCTTCTAATATTACTCAAATTTTCAAAGTTCCCTTCTCTTTGCATTTGAGACCTACATGCTTATATCTACAACTTGATAATCTATCTTCTATCTGCACATGCTTTGGAGAATAAATAAATAGTATGGAAAATATCTGTCATTAGTCTATCTCAAACAATTATTTCTAATTTGGATTAATAATTGCATAGGTCAACACCATTGATATATACATCTAGAAAATTGTGTCTAAAAAATGAAAGAATTATAGGTATACCTCTTAGAGTTTGTGATCTGACAGGGGACATTTAGAATTGTGACTCCAGATTACCCAATATGTTACCAAAAGTAGGCATCTTTAAATATAGTTGTTTCAACACCTTTCTTATGATGTGTTCTATAAAAAATAATCCTTATAAATTAAAAAATAATATAGGGTTTTAGTCAAAATAGTAACATACATTTATTGTTTTTATTCTAGGTACCAATCAAGATTCTCTAGTTTAACAGCTACCTATACATTTTTATTCAATGATGAATATTACAGATTATATCATACTATCTCCTGTTGCTATTAACCCAGAAATCTCAGTATGTTAACAAAAACACTGCTTATTTCTAGTATACATCATACAAGAATAATTTATTATCCTTCTTTTCCTTTACTTAAGTAAATCCATGATTGTTTTATGTTTTTACCTAATTTACTTTATAGTTTAATTCAAAAAAAAAAAGAAAGGAGCTAATTTTCATCATACAATGGCTAATGATGTTCCAAAGGGATTATTAAAGCAACACCAAAAAGGGAAAGTGGAGAAAATGAGTACAATAGAGATTTGATATCAATGATATATTAGGTGAGAAAGACATAACATTTTGATTTCTTGGCATTATAGAATGAGGAAAACTTACTTGAGCTCATATTGTATATTCTTTAGGATATTTGCTTGAGCCTCATCCTACTGCTCTCACACCTCTCCCCATTCTCAGAGCTAGGGTGCAGATGGATGGCTTGGCCCCACTGACTACAAATAACAAGCTTGAGGGGAACCTATGAACTTCGTTAAACCTTCCACACCAAACAGAGTGCTACTTTTAATTAATTAAAAGTTTTGTTATGTGTGTGTGTCCTTTCCTAGCTTTGGTATCAAGGTGATATTGGCCTCATAGAATGAGTTAGGAAGGGTACTATCTTTCTTGATGTTGTGGAATAATTTCTGTAGTATAGGTATGAGTTCTTCTTTGTATGTTTGGTAAAATTCTGAAGTGTAGCCATCTAGTCTGGGACTTTTCCATTTTGGGAGGTTTTTAATTGTTGCTCCAATTTCTGAGCTTGAGATTGGTCTATTCAGAAATTCTGTTATATCCTGAGTGAATTTAGGGAGGTTGTATGTTTCCAGGAATTTGTTCATTTTCTCCTTGTTACATAGTTTTGGGCATATAGTTTTTTATAGTAATCAAAAATAATGTTTTGTATTTCTGTGGTGTCTATTGTGACCTCTCCTTTTTCATTTCCAATTGAGTTTATTAGAGTCCTTTCCCTTTGAGTTCTTGCCAATCTAGCAAGGGGGCTATCAATTTTGTTTATCTTTGTGAAAAACCAGCTTCTGGTTTTGTTAATCTTCTGTGTAATTCTCTTATTCTCAATTTCATTTAGTTATGCTTCGATCTTAGTTATTTCTTTTCTTCTACTAGGATTGAAATTGTTTTACTCTTCCTTTTCCAGGAAAGGACAAAACAATAAAAGAAAATGACAGACCAATATCCCTCATGAATATAGATGCAAAAATCCTCAACAAAATTTTAACAAATAGAATCCAGCAGCACATCAAAAAAATCATTCACCATGACCAGGTGAGCTTTATTCCAGGAATACAAGGCTGGTTCAACATGCGCAAATCTATAGATGCAATTCACCTCATAAATAAAAGCAAGAACAAAGACCATATGATTCTCTCAATAGATGCAGAAAAAGCATTTGACAAACTCCAACACACCTTTATGATAAAAACTCTTAACAAAATAGGCATAGACAACTCATACCTTAAAATTATCAAGTCCCTTTATGACAAGTCCATGGCCAATATCATACTGAATGGGGAAAAATTGAAACCATTCCCACTTCGAACCGGAACTAGACAAGGATGCCTCCCTACTATCTCCACTTCTATTCAGCATAGTGCTCAAAGCTCTAGCTATAGCAATCAGCCAAGAGAGGGGTATTAAGGGAATCCAAGTGGGGACAGATGAGATCAAACTCTTGCACTTTGCCTATGATATCATATTATATGTAGAAAACCCCATGGAGTCGTCCAAGAGACTCCTGGATTTGATAAATGAATTCAGTAAAGTCTCAGGTTAAAAAATCAATATACACAAATTAGAGGCATTCATATATGCCAATAACAGTCAAGCTGAAACTCAAATCAGAAACGCAATACCTTTTGTTATAGGCCCTAAAAAAATTAAATATCGGCCGGGCGCGGTGGCTCAAGCCTGTAATCCTAGCTCTCTGGGAGGCCGAGGTGGGCGGATCGTTTGAGCTCAGGAGTTCAAGACCAGCCTGAGCAAGAGCGAGACCCCATCTCTACTATAAATAGAAAGAAATTAATTGGCCAACTAAAATATATATAGAAAAAATTAGCCGGGCATGGTGGCGCATGCCTGTAGTCCCAGCTACTTGGGAGGCTGAGGCAGCAGGATTGCTTGAGCCCAGGAGTTTGAGGTTGCTGTGAGCTAGGCTGACGCCATGGCACTCACTCTAGCCTGGGCAATGAAGTGAGACTCTGTCTCAAAAAAAAAAAAAATTAAATATCTAGGAATATATTTTTAAAAAGAAGATATGAAAGACTTATACAAGACTACAAAATGCTGAAAAAAGAAATTATAGAAGATGTAAAAAGACGGAAAAATCTACCTTGTTCATGGATTGGTAGAATCAATATCATTAAAATATTAATGTTACCTAAAGTGATCTATAGAATAAATGTAATGCCCATCAAAGTACCATTATCATTCTTTACAGATATAGAAAAAATAATTCTTCACTTTGTATGGAACCAGAAATGACCTCATATAGCCAAAGCAATCTTAAGTAAAAAGAACAAACTGGGAGGCATCAGTCTTCCAGACTGCAAGCTGTACCACAAAGCAATAATAATTAAAACAGCTTGGGACTGGCACAGGAACAGAGACATTGATCTTTGGAACAGGACTGAGATTCCATAGATGAAACCATCTGCATATGGTAATCTAATATTTGATAAAGCAGACAAAAATGTACATTGGGGAAAAGAATCTCTTTTCAATAAATGGTGCTGGGAAAACTGGATAACTACATGCAGAAGAGTGAAGCTGGATCCCTACCTCTCACCTCTCACAAAAATGGATATCAGACTTAAACGTAACGCATGAAACCTTAAGAATCTTAGAGGACCCTGGGAAGGTCTGGGAAGACCCTTTCAGACATCGACCTAGGCAAAGAATTTTTGAAGAAGATCCTGAAAGCAAACATCACACCAAGAAAAATGAACAAATGGGATCTGATCAAATTAAAAAGCTTCTGCACAGCCAAGGAAACTATTATAAGAGCAAATAGACAACATACAGAATAGGAGAAAATATTTGCTCTCTACACTTCCGATAAAGGTCTGATAACAAGAATCTATCTAGAACTTAAAAGAATCAACAAGAAAAAAAATCAAACAACCCAATCAATAAATGGGAAATGGAAATGAACAGAAACTTTTCCAAAGAAGACAGAATAATAGCCAGCAAACATATAAAAAAATGCTCAACATCTCTAATCATTAGAGAAATGCAAATCAAAACCATAATGAGATATCACCTAACCCCAGTGAGATTGGCCTCTATCAAAAAATCCCAAAATAACAAATGTTGGCAAGGCTGTGGGGAGACAGGAACACTCTTATACTGCTTATGGGACTGCAAATTAGTTCAACCTCTGTAGAAGAGAATTTGGAGATACCTCAAAGAACTAAAAGTAGAAATACCATTCAATCCAGCAATAGCATTATTAGGCACCTACCCAAAAGAGCATAAGACATTGTATAATAAAGACATCTGCACCCGAATGTTTATGGCAGCACAATTGACTATTACAAGGATGTGGAAACAACCCAAGTGCTCATCAATTCATGAGTGGATTATTAAAATTTGGTATATGTATACAATGGAATATTACTCAATTATAAGAAATGACAGTGAGCTAGTACCGCTTATATTTTCCTGGATTGAGCTTGAGCCCATTATCCGAAGTGAGGTGGCACAAGATCAGAAGAATGGGCTCCACATGTACTTGCCATCAAATTGGTACTGACTAATTAACACTATGGGGCTCACATGGTGGTGGTGTTCTCTAGGGATTAGGGGGTTGGGGGTAGACTCACAACTGAGGGATGCAGTGAGCATTGTGGAGGGGAGAGTCATATCTTTAACCCTTGCTAGGGAGAGGCAAAGATAAAAAATGTAACCAAAATGTTTGTACTCTCATAATTTCCTGAAATTAAAAAAAAAAGAAGTTTTTGTTAAACTTCTATTTAACTGACAAAATAATTCTAGTTCCTTAATGAGGTATCCATCTTGAACATTATATTTAGGTTTTCTAAAATATCCACAAGCTTTCTAGTGTATCTGAAATGTAGAACTTTGGAATCGTTTTCTGACAAATTTGGTCCATTCTGTACAATAAATTAGTCAAAATAATAGTTAAATCCCTTGAAAATGATTTTTTATTATGATATGCTGTCAATTCTAGAGTCAAGTGAGACTTCTGTGGTGATAATCAGGAAATGGTAGCTCATTATTTTATCGATGGTTCTAATTTAATGTCAGGAGAAAGTATTAGAATTGTTAAAATTACCAGCTGTCCATAAGAGAAAAAAAAAAGGAGTTAATAAATAATGTGAATTAATGCAAAAGGCAAATCAAATGAAGTACAGATCAACAAGGAATGCTGGCAGATCTTGAGTCTGTGAAGAGAAGTGGGCTGGCAGTTATCAATAGTGAAATAATACCATATCCACTTTAATCCATTTTATTAAATAATAAGCTGAGAGTTAATGCTCAAATATGGGTTTGGGATAGAGTCATATTGTATAATGGGAAAATGTAAACCTGATTGTATATATTAAAACTCTAGAATATAAGTCATGCCTAAAGAAAAAATAAATTAATCAATGATACAACAGAACTCAGGTGACACAGAAATATGTAATTGAGATAACACTAGTTAGGGTGATTAAACCACTAGATTCTTGTGTTTAGCAACTGATTTAAACGTAGAGAAAGTAATCAGTGAAGCCGAGGTCTAGCGAGTTTCAGATAATAGGTTTAACTTTTTCCAACAAGAACAACTTTTTAGTAGACATGGATATAGAACCTAGAAAAGGCAGAAGTAGGGGAAATGAAACAGAGTTGACATAGAGCTTCTTCTTTCCTTCTGAATGTTCCTCTTTATATCGAATTGCCATATATGATAAATGATCTTCTCCAATTAAATTTTTGGCCAATATTTTGCAATGTTCCTATTCCTAAATAGTAACAGAAAAGAACAATCCCCCTTGTTCTTATATTCTGTATGAACAATTTTTTTTTTTCAGTTCAAAGATTTTATCAGTGAGTTCTTCAAAGTAGTATGACGCCATTCCAATTGTTGGAACCTAGATCGAATGCAACTATAATCTGGGCCAATTTAGGAGTACCGTATATAATAAAGTGTGGCATAAAATGTTGAAACGTGACAGAAATATTGTCCTGAATCTAAAGTGAATAAAACTTATTTTGCATAAAGATATTTAAATATTGGTAAGGGGAAGAAACTAGCATTTTCATTAAATAAAAAGTAATTATAATAAAAATTGTTATGTTTATTTTTAATAAAATTTATTTTTGGCACAGTTTTAGATTTACAGAAAAATTGAGAAGATATTACAGAGTTCTATATACCTTGTACCCAGTTTCCTTTATCATTAATACCTATTACTAATAGGTTAATAGTATTAATACCTAATACTAATTGCTATGGTATTTTTATTATGATTAATGAAGGAGTATTGATACATTATTAACTAAAATATATATTTTATTCAGATTTCTTTAGTTTTTATTATTAACTAATATCTTATTTTTGTTCCAAGATCCCATCCAGAATCTTGTCATTGTTCAGTTAGTTTATAGGGCATTCCAATGGGATTTATTTTCTCATGATTAGACTGGAGTTATGTGTTTTAGGGAAGACGATGATAAAAGTAAAGTGCCATTTTCATCATATCATAATGATGGAAAATATTGTCAAGGTGACTTATTACACATGATGTATCGGTAAGATTTAGATAGGAATAAAACTGTTCCTGGAAACCCAGTCTTTCACCTTTTTTGTTGACTATCAATGAAGTCATGTAAAATTATCTTTTACTAGATGACTAGACATACTTTTGTTTCCAGAAAAACAAGGATTATCTAAATACTCTTTTGTCCTACAAACATCTCTAAAAAAATATAAATCTTTGAAGAGGTCTGCATAGAGCTGCTTTGATTGCGATAAGCTTGAAATATAAAAATAGCAACAGAGAGCCACAAGGCTAACTTCCTGAGAGCATGTGTCAAATCCTTAGAAAGATTAATTTTTTTTTTTTCAAATTTTTTTTCACTCTCCCGGTATTAACAAAAGGAAAAAAGAAAACTATAATATAAAGAAAAGGTAGCCGGTAGGAGATGCAACCATGTAATTTTGGACTCTCAGTGAAAATACAACCTACAAATAGACTTGCTCTCTCTCTCTCTCTCTCTCTAAACAACCATTGAGGATAGCAAGAATGTTTGCCTACCTTGAAATTTAGCAGTGGGTAGAGACAAAAAAAATCTCTAAGAATTTGAAGACACAATCTACACTATTTAAATTTGCAGCCCAAATTCATACACAGTAGGTAGTCTTTAAAATATCAAAGAAACACCAGAGTTTAAGGAGGCCCTGGAGGAAGGCTGTTGGGCACCTGAAGACAATGGGGGTTGCCTAGATCTACTCCTAGTATTTCCTCTAAAATATTATAAAATACTAACCAAAACAACACAATTATGTAAAATCATGCCATAAGCATAACTTTAAGACAATGAATCCCAAATTCAAAATAACTATAAGCAAACAAGTCCTAGTAGGCAATTACTCCTCTCCCTCCCCCTGTTGCAGATGTTTGAGATGAGCAAGAACAGGGAGAGAAAAAAATCAGAAGGAAGACAAAAGAGGAAAGCTGATATGGCCTGCATTTAATCTAAAACCACTTCCAGAAAAAAGTAAACTTATATCCCAAATTGTGGAAGTACTAAAATGTATGATGTAAGGCAGGTTAATCAATCTCAGCACCACTGAAATTTGAAACCAGGTAATTCTTGTGGAGAGCTGTTCTGTATATTATAGACATTTGGCAGCATCCGTGACCTCTGCCCAGTAGACACTAGTAGCAAACCCTACCCCAAACCTTCCAGCTGGGGCTATAACAACCAAAAATGTCCCCACACATTGGCCAGTGTCCCATGTGGGGACAAATCATCGCCTTTCCTTCGATAATTGCTGATATTAAGGGAAAGCCATGCAAATTAAAGTGTCATTCTTTAAAAAGTATAGCTTCTGTATTTTCAAAGAGAAAAATGGATGGAGTGGCACTCTTCGGCAATTGGTTGTTGGAGGAGAAAATAATTAAAAAGGAATAATATAAGGTCTTTCATGACAAAAGAAAACCATAATTTAGAGTACATACACAATGTCTTTCTTTATCTTTGAAAAACAAATATCTGCTAATGAATCTGGACTTTGTTACCCTATCAGAAGTAAATGCCATTGAACTAGGAATCTTGAAAACCACCCAAAATTGACCAAAACAAACAAAAAAATAAATTCATGAAAAGAGATTTGAAAAAATCAGAAATGTGATTAAATATACCTTATCTAATAAAAAATTCTTTTGAATAAAATTACCATAAATAAAAAGAAAACTGTAAGACAATACTTGAACTGAATTAAATATATGCAGTATAATTACATATGATGTTAATTAGATATGTGTTTAGGAATAGCAAAATCACCTTGACTGAGAAAAAATGATTAAGAAAATCAGGAAGAAATGAAAAGAGAGTTGATTAAAGTCATGGAAGAAATCAAATAAAAAGAGAGTATAATCTTCATTTTTAAAACTATTTTTTTTTTTACCAGTCAAGGCACTCAGTAAAAAAGAAATAAAGCTCTCAGTGATAAAAACTAACTTGCAAGAGAGAATAGACCTAAATTAAAATATAATAAAGGATATTGAAGAAAAGCAAGAAAATAACTGAGAAAATAAAATGAGATAAAGAAGAAAGTAAAAATATTTATACTGAATTCTACTGCTACACAAGGAACATCCAATTTCTTTTTCAAAAAGAAAGTCCAATGTGTCATACTTTATCTCAGAGTTTCACAACCTTGGCAAAAGTGACACTTAGACCAGATCATTTTTTTTTGTTGTTGTTGCAGGGGGGAGGGTTCTAATTGTATGCAATATAGACTGTTTGTCAACACAGTTGACCTCTAACCATCAGAAGCCTGTAGCTCCCCTTCCCCAGTTGGGACAACCAACGTTGTCCAAATTTTCCAAGGACCTGGGAAGGAGTAATCATTCCTGGTTGGTAAGCAGGGATTTAGTGTATAAACAATTAGATAACTTGCCTTACAAGGTGTTAAGGATTAGAAATTAAACAGTGTTACACAGTCAATAGAGCAAATAATGATGTAAAGGCAACAGAATCAGAACTAAACATATATGTAAAATTGTTTTGTGATAAATTGGCAATCCAGAATGCGGGAAATGTTTTTCAGTGAATGCTTTTGTGTTAACTGCTTCTACCTATTTGGAAAAAAAAAAAGAAAATTGAATTGGATCTCTTCCGTTTCCTGTTTAAAAAGTTTAATCCAAAATTACTAAATACATTATCATATTGATAACTAAATATATAATTGAAAAATAAAAATATAAAAAATATAAAAGATAACATAAGATAATGCCATTATGAATCAAGGTAGGAAAATGTTTCTTACATAACATATAAAAATACTTACTGTAAAAGATAAGATTATAAGATTAATACATTTGAGCACAGTCAAATAAAATTTCCTACTCCTATAAAGGTACAATAAAGATAAGTTTCAAGGCATTAGAATGTAAGATAACATTATATTGATAATCGACAGATAGACAGATAATAGGTAGATAGACAGATACAGACATAGATATACTTTCAAAAGACATAGAGAACAAACCAGAACTTTGGAAGACCTCTTTCAGAGAAATAAGAAAGACTGCATATGCAAAAGGAAAAATGGACAAATCACTAGAAAAAGCTCTTCAAAATGGCTGATAAATATTTGAGAAAAGGTACCACCTCATCAATAGTTATGGAAATATTCAAATAAAAGCAAAACAGTATTAAATGTTGGTAGATTGTGGAGAGATAGGAACGCATATGGTTTTGTTGAAATTTAATTGGCATAATCACTTCTGGAATAATTTGAGATTATGCAGAAACACTGAAGTACAGCCATGTGAGGAATGTTGAATAACTGAAATTATTTCATTCATCTCAGTAAAATATTGTTTCACACTGTTGCCAATCCTAAATCAATCCTGTTTCTCTTGCTAATCCTAAATTAACTGACATCTGCTAAAACCTTGATTCCAATATTGAAGGGCCTTCATTCTGTCCCATGACAGAGTTTTTCACCTTCCACGAATTTGAAGAATCAGCAAGCCATAGAATAAAGCTGACTTTGACTGACGTTCCTTTATCTACCCTGTAGATTCTGTAAGACATTCGCTGCTTGACACAGCAGTGTATTTAAGCTGTTATTACACTGCAGTCCTCTTAATAAAGTGGAGAACAAACCACTTTTGCTTGAATTTTCTCCTTTAATATTTGTGATTCAGAAATACTACTACTTTTTATACAGTCCCCCAAAACTCTAGTGTGTTAAAAAAAAAGTCATTGTGAAATAATATTTATTGTGATCTTTTACTTAGTAGCCTCTGCTAGAAAAATATACAAGTATTATTCAACAGTATAATGGATAAATAAACTGTCATATGTTCATAAAATGAAATACTATTTAGAAGCAAAAGAAAAGTGAAACTGAATAGATTTAACTATGTTAAATTGGAACAAAAATATTGAGTGAAAAATTAGTTACAGAAAAATACCTACATGATGTAAAATTTAAAAAAAATTAAAAATCTAGACAGTTTATATATATGGCAACCAAAATATATGGGAAAAATAAAGAAAACCAATGTGATTTTAAAGCCAAAATCTGAAGCGTTTTTTGTTATGAGGCTGTGGAAGGGGTGAGACCAGGGAGGGAGATGTAGGTGATAGTTCAGAGATAATTTTTAGACTGTATTTTTTAAAATGGGTGCCTTTTGCATTTGTGTTCTCTATATCCTATATAGCTTATAAATAATTTTGTATATATTCAATATTCAAGAAACACTTGATATGAAAATATAGATTTGACAAAAAGATATGTAGAGGGAGTATAGAAGAGGGGAGGAGGAAAGGAGGGAGAAGAAGAAAGAAAAGATTATCTCATTATCCTTCTTATGTGGATTAAAAGTGATAAACTCTGGTAAAACACTTTGAATAGTCATAACTTTGTCTTTTCCCAATTGCAGCATTTGCTTCCTAAGCATCAAAGACCAATTCATGGCTAAGAACTGTCCATGGTACTCAAAGTCCTGGGAAGTGACTGCCTTGTTGCTAAATATTATAGACAGACTGATGGATAGATAGATAGATAGATAGATAGATAGATAGATAGATAGATAGATAGATGATAGATAGATAGATAGATAGAGATGGATAGACGTGTGTGTGTGTGCGTGTGCATCTCAAAGCAGTTTTTTGTTGCCTTTTTAATGTTTCTTATTATTTCATTAATTTCCTTCATGTGTAATTAGTTTCTGCACTCAGGACTTTTAAAGAGATTCCATTACATGGAGAATACTGCTTATATGAAATATTGTTTTTATTTAGAATAATTCAATTGATACAAATTTATTTATGATAATTTGAAATGACAAATAATTGTGTTTTGAGACATTTAATGCTCTTAAATCTTAACATAATATGCAATAATCCAATTGGATGGCTTCTTACTAAGGTTGGAGTAAAGTCTTCAGAATGAATGCATTACCCAAGGGCCATACAACTACTATTAAATGCTGCATTTTGCCATTATCATACTTGATTAGAAGCATGAAATCTTTCTTTATTATAAGCAAGAAAAACAATTTGCCTGAACCTATTATAATACATCTAATTTTTTAACCATATCTTTAAGTACAATATGCTTAATAATTTATACTTTTGAAATACTTCTATGTTTATTTTATTTTTAAAGAGGAACACAACTACCTACATATGGAAAAGTCATTATTCTAATTAGAAAAATACTGAAGGCCTCAAGTTCATTCAACAAATCAATATTTAATTAGCAATGTGTCAAACTGCAGATACCTGTTCCTATAATATGTGTTACTAAAATGAGATGTTCGTTTATCATTGATGTAGCTGTGAAGAGTAGGTCACAAAGACACAAATAAAAATGAAATTAAGAGTACACATGGCACTGGAAGACAACAAAAACATTACTTTACTATGACCTCCATAAAAGAAACATGTCATGTCATTTCTAAACAAAGTGTTGCAGCTTTTGTCATTATTATAATTGGCTTGTGTATATGATTAAAAAGACCTAAACAGTGGTGAAATCATAGAGTTGACTTTCACTTACTTACATCTTTTATTTCAGATATTTTCTTAAATAAGAGAAGACATTCACAAGGAATTTTAGTTTTGGGAGTCTATATGTGCTTTAATACATTTATATGATTACTACAGATAATGAAAGTTATTACCTCCCTTACCCTAGAAAAACTAATCCATATTAGTGTTAGGCAAATTTCCCAGCATGAAGCAAGTCAGTTTTAAAAAGCAAAGGCTAAAAATAAACGAAAAAGAAAGTTTCATAATTTGTGAACTGTTTAGAAGGAATAATGATTACATAAGTATATGGTATATTACTTATGGTGTATATTATGTAAGTATATGATAGTATCATTTTACATTAAACACATTTCATAAATATTGTGAGACAATATGTGCATCCAACATGTATATATGTGTATTTTATGTAAATACATCAATTAAAATTAGTTATCATATTTATTGAATACTAGTACTATGCTGATTTATGTATGAGGTACTCTATTTATATATAAACTATTCCCTAACTTTTAGTATGTTCATATTATAAAATACTGTATAGAAGTTTGTTTTTTTTTAAAGGAAATAGGGATGTACCAAATAGAAATAAATATTAAGATATCTCATTGACACAGGAAAATTTGAGTTTCAGATAAATATTTTTTTTGAGATATGGAGATATCAAAGTAACTGATGACAGAACATTGATCTGAGTGAGGTTGGCTTAAAGTACCTTAATGTTTGAGAAACAACAGCAATACAAGTAAGATGAGCAGATGTATAATATTTTATAAAGAGGCTCATATTGAATCTATCACTAAAGGAAAGTTGGATTCAATATGCCAAGGGTATTCTGTGTGGTGAAAATATCCAAATTAAGATATTTTGTGTAAGAAATGACTATATATTTGAGGAATGTTAATTGTATGATATGCCAAAAATTAAATAACAAAACAGAATTAAATAATAAAGTAATGAAATTGAAAACTTTGTGTTGAGGAAGGAGAGAACTTGGTGTTGATTGAAGAGAAATAAAGATTTGAATTATAAAAGGTACCAGTATGGGTTTTGAAGTTGTCTTTTATAACTATGCTTTAAATTATAACTATACTCTAAATTAGCTATATCTCTATATTTAATAAGTCGATGCTTATTTATCTTCTCTTTTAATGAATATAGCTCCATGATCTAAAACAAAATTAAAACTAACTTCAGTTCATATTTTTTAAGCATTGTTTATTTCAGGAGAAGAAGATCAAAAGTCACAGAGTCAAAGAACCGTGACAGGAACTCCAAAGATGAAAAAAAATTTAATTGTATGGTAGTTAAGAGCCATGGTCTCTGGGACCATATTTGAATTTCTGTCACTACTTCTTGGTTGTGTGATTTTGTTCAACTATTTTAGCCATTCTTTAACCGTGCTTTCCCATTTATCAAATGCATATGAATATTTCAAAATATTTTTGTGAATATTAAATTCATTAGTATATTTATGGTACCTACAGCAATGCCTGTTAAATAGAGCTCAATAAATATTGACATTTTTACCATGTTTTTATTGTTATTTATAAACAAAACAACAAAGATCGACATATTTCAACATTATAATTCTTTAGTATTAATATCAGTTAACAAAAGGCTTTACCATAAAATAGCTGCCAATTATATTTTGTAACTGTTTAGCAATAGGTCTTCAAGGTTTTTAAGTAGAAATGCAAGATGCTTATAAATATATGTATATCTCATCCTCTCTCCTCTGTCTACATTCACATAACATTTGTTAGTTTAGATTCTTGAGCATAAAGGCTATTCAGTGAACATTATACAAAATTACTTCCCTTATGTTTATATTGATTCCTGTCTTTACTCAACCATAATCTGGCTACCATCACTTGTGCTGATTTCATAACATACAAATTATCAAGCTAAGAACAAAAAATGGACATATATTTTGTAGTTATTATGTTTCCTTGGAATAACTAGAAAGCTTATAAAAATGTCTTTTGGTACTTCCCAACCAGAGATGAAGCTATTTAAAAATCTAAAAGAAGAAAATGAACATCTCTGAAAACCTTATCTGGGGTACTATTGCTAGTGACCTTGTCTTCCTTGGTAAGAAGTATTTTAGTTTTATTTACAAATATGAGTAAGGTATGGCATAGCAAAAAACATAATAAATATACATTACAACCTCAATACTGGAAGAAATATACATATTCTTTGGCACAAACCTATTCTTGAAGCTTCTGACCTAATATAGGAATATTTAGCCTCTAGGGAAAGAGAAGAGGAAAGAAGAAAATTTATTCCATTTTCAGCCATCGAACTCTAAGTATTATGAAATCTTAAAAATATCCCTCCATATAATTTTAGCCATCTCTTCAGCCTGCTTTCTGGAATAAAACACATGTAATCACTTTCTCAGTGCACTATTATAAGTGTGTAATGGTAGCACCTTATTTTACTGTGCAACATTGTATTATGTTTTGGAAATAGAATTAAGAAATGGTAAACTTTGCTTTGGATTTGTCATAGAAAAACCCTAAACTTGTATTTCTACAGTATGTGTATACATTGTAAATTCATCATCCATGTATACAATCTCTAAGTACACAAACTTGAAAATGAGGAAGTGGATAAATTCCTGGCAGCACATAACCTCCCAAGGCTCAATCAGGAAGAAATACATCTTCTCAATGGATCAATATTAAATAATGAAATTGAAGCAGCAAAAAAAATCTTCCAACAAAAAATAGTCCCATACCAGGTGTTTGCACAGTAGAATTTTATCAGACCTAGAAAGAATAATTGGTACTTATACTGCAAAAATTATTTCATGACATTGAGAAGGAAGTAATCTTTCCCAATACATGCTATGAAGCCAGTATTGCCTTGATACCAAAGCCAGGAAAGGACACAATGAAAACAGAAAACTATAGACCAATATCCCTTCTGAATATAGATACAAAAATCCTTAATAAAATACTAGCAACCCAAAGAATACACCATGACCAAGTAGGCTTCATCACAGAGATGCAAGAATGGTTCGACAGGCGGGGTGTGGTGGCTCAAGCCTGTAATCCTAGCTCTCTGGGAGGCCGAGGTGGGCGGATCGTTTGAGCTCAGGAGTTCTAGACCAGCCTGAGCAAGAGCGAGACCCCATCTCTACTATAAATAGAAAGAAATTAATTGGCCAACTAATATATATATAGAAAAAATTAGCCGGGCATGGTGGCACATGCCTGTAGTCCCAGCTACTTGGGAGGCTGAGGCAGCAGGATTGCTTGAGCCCAGGAGTTTGAGGTTGCTGTGAGCTAGGCTGATGCCACGGCACTCACTCTAGCCTGGGCAATAAAGTGAGACTCTGTCTCAAAAAAAAAAAAAAAAAAGAATGGTTCGACATACACTAATTCATAAACGTCATCCATTTGCCTCATGAACAGAAGCACAAAGATCATATGATAATCTCAATAGATACAGAAAAAAGCATTTCACAAAATTCAGCACCTTTTTATGATACAAACTCTTAACAAAATAGGCATAGCTGGAATATATTTTAAAATTGTAAAGGCCATATATGACAAACTCATAGTCAACAACACACTGAATGGGGAAAAGTTGAAAGCATTCCAACTCAAAAATGGTACAAAACAAGGATGCCCACTGTCACCACTTCTATTCCACACAGTGCTAGAAATTCTAGCTAGAGCAATCAGGTAAGAAAAGGAAATCAAGGGTATCAAAATGGAGAATGAAGAGATCAAACTATTGCTATTTCCTTATAATATGACCTTATGTCTAGAAAACCCCAAAGATTCTGCCAAGAGACTCCTGGAATTGATAAATAAATTGAGCAAAGTCTCAGATTACAAAATCAATGTACACAAATCAGTAGAGTTCCTATACACCAGCAACAGTCAAGATGAGATTCAAATCAAAGACTCAATACCTTTTACAATAGCTGCAAAGAAAATAAAATACCTAGGAATATAGTTAAACAAGGAGGCTAAAGATCTATACAAAGAGAACTATGAATCACTGAGGACAGAAATTGCAGATGATGTAAACAAATGGAAAAATGTACCATGCTCCTGAATTGGCAGAATCAACATTGCTAAAATGTCCATGCTACAACCCCAAATGATTTACATATTCAATGTAATCTCCATCACAATATCAACATAATTTATCACAGATCTAGAAAAAAATAATTCTACACTTTCCTTGAAGCCAGAAAAGAGCCTGAATAGCCAAAGCAATTTTAAGCAAAAGCAACAATTCTTGAGGCATCATTTTACCAGCTTTAAGCTATGCTACAAGGCTATTGTAACCAAAACAGCATGGACTGGCACAAACATAGAGATATAGACCAGTGGAGCAGAACAGAGAACTCACATATAAAACTATGCACATATTGCCATCTGATATTTGACAAAGCAGTCAGCAATATACACTGGCAAAAAGAATATTCAATAAATGGTGTTGGGAAAACTGGATAGCCACATGTAGCAGATTAAGACAGGATCTGTATATCTCACCATTCACAATAATTAATTCAAGATGGATAACAAACTTAAACATAAGATGTGGAACCATTAAGTATTCTAGAAGAAAATGTTGGAAAAAAACTCTTGTAGATATCATCCCAGGCAAAGAATATATGAAAAAGACCCCAAGGGCAAACACAGCAAAAGTAAAAATAAATAAATGGGAGTTGATTGAATTAAAAATCTTCTGCATAGCTAAGGGAACAATCAACAGAGCATACACACAACCTACAGAATGGGCAAAAATATTTGCATGCTATACATCCAACAAAGTACTAATAACCAGAATCTACAAACTAGGAAATCAGCAAGAAACAGTCATACAACATTAAGAAAAAGTGGGCAAAAGACAACAACAGATTTTCAAAAGAAGATAGACTGATGGCCAATAAACATACGAAAAAATGCTCAATGTCACTAATAGAGAAATGCAAATCAAAACCACAATTATATAGCACTTAACCCTAGTGAGCATCGGTTTTATCAAAACATCCCAAAACAGTAAGTTCTGGCATGGATGTGGAGAGAAAGAAACACTTATGCACTGTTGGTGGGACTACAAACTAGTGTAACCTCTATGGAAAATAGTACTGACAGTCCTCAAGAAACTAAAAGTAGACCTACCATTTGATCCAGCAATCCCACTACTGGATATTTGCCCAAAGGGAAAAATGTCATTTTATCAAAAAGACACTTGTACTAGAATGTTTATTGCAACACAATTCACAATCTCAAAGACGTGGAATCAATCCAGTGTCCATCATTTCATGAGTGGATTAATAAAATTTGGTATATGTATACCATGGAGTACTACTCAGCCACAAAAGAAAATGAATTAATACTTTTTGCAACAATCTTGATGGAACTGTAGACCATTCCCCAAATGAAGTATTGCAAGAATGGGAAAACAATCACACTATGTACTCAATAGTAAATTAGAACTAACTGATCAGCACTCATGTACACATATGTAAAACTCAATGGAAATCATGTAAGTGGGAGGATGGAAAAAGGGGCAGCTGAAATTATACCTAGTGGGTATAATGTACACTATCTGAGTGATGGACACACTTACAACTTTGATTCAAGCAGTAAAACAGCAGCCATGTAGCCAAAACATTTCTACTCCTGTAATATTCTGAAATAAAAAAAGAAAACTTCCTACTGGGAGATAAATATGTTTTTCTCCCTCTGTTACCGATGTTCATGATCCTTTTAAATGGGCTATGCACAAGTAGATGACAAGAACTATTCTTGACTAAATCCTGAGATAAAAATACATGAAGTTGCACCTGAACCTAATAAGGAATTTGAATGAATATCCCCTCAATTTTCAATAACAACAAAAGCTTAAGAAAGGATGAGTACTTTAATGGTTAAGTGTACAGCCAAAGGAAGATAGAAAATAAACATAAAACAAGTCGGAGCAATGAGAAAAGAAACACACTGAGCCTCTGCCCTCACATTTTAGAACAGTTTCCCTGAATAATTCTAGTATGAAGTGAATATATGTTAAAAGTAAGGGATCAAGATGGGACCCTACCAGCAGAAAAATAAAAAGAATAAGAAGAAAAAGGAGAAGGATTGGAGTGGGAAGAAAGGCCAATTAGATAAAAGAAGAGGAGAAAAGAAGGGAGAAAACGAGAAAACAATCAGATTTGATTAAGAGGCTTCACATTTGTAAGCAACGAAAGATAGTCAACATTTTGAAAACTATTTTAATACAAAAAAGAGAAAAAAAATTCTGTATATTGAATATGTATAGATTCTCTTCCAGACTTATAGGAAATGTTTGAAGAAAAAAAATAGTGCTTAAGCATAAATAGGTGAAAGCACTTGCTGCAGAACTTCCCTCTTTACTACAGCAAGAATCCAAGGTACTTACACATGCCTACTGGATGAGATTGGAAAACCTTCACATCTCTACAGTTTTCTAGTGATGAACTCTCAAAGTCACTGATACTTAAAAGGAGAGCTTCGCTCTCCATTCCCTATTTTCATATTTGTTTATCTTTTGAATTTAGAAGCAGATATTTTTATATTAAATATAAAAATGTATTTTTATATTTTAAATATATTTTTATATTTGCTTTAAAAAGTGATCATTACAATTTTGTCAAGCATCAGTGTCATATTTACCCACACAGCTTGTGGAATTGTAGATGTCCAGGCCTACTTTCTGGGGCTCTGATTGGCAACTTTTTGTAAGAACCTAAGGATATAATTATCCCGAGGATAGCTTAGTTTGAGAATGATTAGTTTATTATAGCGATAAATAATTAAAGAAATTGAAAATATTATTTCAAATATTGAACATTTCTTTTATATTTCATTTATTTATTTATTTATGTTGAAGTATTATGGGGATACAAATGTTTTGGTTACATGGATGGTTTTCGTAATGCTTGAACAGAGTTATAAGTATGCCTGTCACCCAGATAGTGTTCATTGTGCGAGGTATTCGCCCATCCCTTCCTTCCCATTCCCCTCTGCTTGATTTGTATTAAGTTTTACTTCTCTGTGTGCTCATCAGTTAGTTCCAATTTAATACATGTGGTGTTTGTTTCTCCATTCTTGTGATACTTCACTCAGGAGAATGATCTTTAGTTCCACCCAGATTGTTGCAAAAGGCCTTACATCATCCTCTTCATGGCTGAGTAACATTTTATGGTATACATGCACCACCTCTTGTTAATCAATCATGAATTAATGGGAATGTGGGTTGATTCCACATGTTTGCAATTGAGAATTGTGCAGCAATAAGCATTTAGAGTGTAGGTATCTTTTTGATAAAATGACTTCTTTTCCTTTGGGTAAATACCCAGTAATGGGATTGCTAGATCAAATTTTAGGTCTACATTTAGTTATTTGAAGAATCTCCATACTGTTTTCCATAGAAGGTACTAATTTGCAGTCCAACCGAGAGTGTAGAAGAGCTCCTCTCTCTCTGTATCCACACCAGCATCTATTGTTTTCAGACATTTTAACAAAAGCCATTCTGACTGGGGTAAGGTAATATCTCATTGTAGTTTTAATTTGCATGTCCCTAATGATTAGTGACATTAAGCATTTTTTCATATGTTTATTGGCCAGTAGTCTATCTTCTTTTGAGAAAATCCTATACATGTCTTTTATTCACTTTTTTATCATTTCAGGTTATTATGGGGGCACAAACATTTTGGTTACTTGTTATAACTTTGCTTCACCCAAGCCAAGATTAGAGGTGTGCCCTTCCCCCACACAATGCTCACTGCATCCATTAGTTGTGAGTTTCCCCACCCCCAGCCCCACAATCCCCAATGAGTATTATTACCATGTTAGCACCTTAGCGTTGATCAGTTAGTGCAAATTTGATGGTGAGTACATGTGGTGCTTATTCTTCTATTCTTGTGATACCTCACTTTGGAGGATGTGTTCAAGCTTTACCCAGGAAAATATAAGAGGTACTAGATCATCATTGTTTTTTGTAATTGAGTAAGTATTCCATTGTATACACTTACCATATTTTATTAATCCACTCACGGATTGAAGGGCACTTGAGTTGTTTCCACATCCTTGTAATAGTGAATTGTGCTGCCATAAACATTCTAATGTAGTTGTCTTTATTATAGAGTGTCTTTTGTTTCTTTGGGTAGATGCCTAGTAGTGCTATTACTGGATCAAATGGTATCTCTATTTTTAGCTCTTTGCAGTATCTCAAAATTATTTTCATTTTTTTAATTAAATTGTTTGATTTTTTCCTTCTCATTTGCTTGATTTCCTTTTAGATTCTGGTTATTAGCTCTTTATAAGATGCATAGCTTGTGAATATTTTCTCCCATTTTGTAGGTTGTTTATTTGTTCTGTTGATTATTTCCTTGGCTGTGCAGATGATTTTTAATTTAATAAAGTCCATTTATTTATTTTTGTTGTTGCAGTGATTGCTTTTGGGGTCTTCTTCATAAATTCTTTGCATAGGCTGATACCTATAAGATTTTTTTTCAATATTTTCTTCTAAAATTCTAATGGTTTCATGGCTTCCATTTAAGTACTGTATCCATCTTGAATGAAGTTTTATGAGTGGTTAGAGATTTGGATCCTGTTTTATTTTGCATATGGTTATCCAAATTTCCTAGCACCATTTATTGATTAGGAGTTGTTTTCCCCAGTGTATATTGTTGTCTGCTTTGTCAAAATAGTTTGCTGTATATGGATGGCTTTCTATCTGAGTTTTCTCTTCTGCTCCATTGGTCCATGTCTGTATTTTTATATGAATTCCATGCTGTTTTAGTTACTATAGCCATGTAGTATAGTTTGAAGTCTGGTAATGTGATGTCTCCAGATTTGTTCTTTTTGGTTAAGATTGCTTTGGCTATTTGGACTCTTTTCTGGTTCCAACCATAGAATACAATTACTTTTTCTAGATTTGTAAAATACGACACTGGTATTTTGATGCACATTGTATTGAATCTTTAAATCACTTTGGGTAATATAGAAATTTTAACAATCTTGATCCTACCAATCCATGAGCATTATATATTTTTCCACTTGTTTATATCATCTGGAATTTCTTTCTTCAGTGTTTTGTAATTCTCTTTGCAGAGATCTTACAACTCCTTGGTTAAGTCTATTGATAATTTCTAAAAATTAAAATTCCATCCCTCTAAAATATTTTGAACCTCCAAAGATCATTTTATTGAGAAAATTTAACATATGTAAAATGCAATTTAGTATGAGTTGTCTTTGAAGAAGGTGTAATGTAATTCTTTACATCAGATCCACTCAGTCAAAAGTGATACTTAATCTGTCATCATCAGGAAACATTTCTGTTCCTAAATGTGTATTTTTGTTACCTTTGAGAAAATTATTAATGCACTTAACCAACATTATCAGACATAATTTAAATCACTTTATATTCCTTTTACTAAAAATTGCTCTAAAAATTTTGAAAGAAAATCACAAGCCAAAACATGTGTTTGAAAGACTGAGGACGTATGTGCCTTCACAATAAAAATAAAACAAGTGGTGTCAAAGTGAATTGTCAGAGATATCAACTGTCAAACTTAGTGCTTAAACAAATCAGACATTTCATATTTAATAACCTAATAGTATTTGAGGAAAGAACCAAGAAAATTACTCTGCTCAGTCATAAATGTTAAACAGAAGTGCTATGCTATTGTTTAAAAATATGCACAGATTAACATAAGAATGACTATCCAAAGGGACATATATATTGTTTATTCATTTGAATTTTTTCCCTTATTTACTTCCCTCTCCTTTCTCTTTCTAAAATTATGCATATATTCATTCTGTACATGTATTCTTGTTAATATCTGAGAGTTTTACAAATGTCTTTTCTTGCTTAGAATAATTCTTTTAAATACTATTCATAAATTACATGTATGGGCTTTTAGCATTTTAAGTAAACTCCCTTTGTACCAGCACTTAGAATTTTCCATATTTCTGGTAATTTTATTATCTTCTTAAGGGAAAATATGTGTGAGATTTTCTAAACAGCCTGGCCTTTATAGAAGCATATATCACAAAAATTATTCTGTCATTGTATCATTTGCTTCTCAAACACAGAGCAACATATGTAACTATACCACTGAATTTTAAAATGTTCATAACATTGCCCCAAAGTATTTCTAATTAAGGCTTATTTAGCATAGTTCAGTGAGATTTGTGGATATGGCTTATTTCCATGTCCAACATTTTAAAGAAAATTATAACTAAAAAGTTATTTGTGTTGTGCAGCACTTATGCAGAATACTTTACCATATGAAGTGCTTTATTCAAATATAAAATTGGCATATTCTCAGACCTAAGAATTTGCTCTTGCTTAAAAGTATGCTTTATTTTGTTTTCATTTTTGTTTACATAATTTATTGTGCCACTGCTTATGAACTTAGATCATTAAAAGAGAGTGGGGGGGAAGGACTAGTTCTATTTGTATATAGATAAATTGGCTATATAGTAATTTAAAATCTGAAATACTTAACATTCATCTCATTTATTTATTTATCTTTTTACAATTCCTGATGTATTCCGTGAATTATTTGTGTCAAAACACTATCTGAGCTTTAACTTTTGACTCAAAACTATGTCTTACAGCTAGTCTTTCCTAAAGAACTCAGTTGAAAATTATCTTTCCATTTTCATTACACATAACACTCTCCATTTATTTTATGGTTTCTTAGTCTATTCAGGCTGCTGTAATAAAATATCTTAGGCTGGATAATTTATAAGTAATAGAAATTTAGTTTTCACAGTTCTAGAAGTTGTGAAGTCCAATATCAAGTGACCAGCAGATTCGGTGTCTGTTGAAGTCTTGCTCTCTGCTTCATAGATCACTCTTATTGCATCCTCACATAATGGAAGGGCTGGAAGAGACTAACTTGCTCCTTTTAGGCCTTTCATAAGGGCAGTAATCCCATTCATGAGGGCAGAACCCTCTGACTTAATCATTTTACAAGGCCCTACCTCATAATCCTATTGCACTAAAAAGTAAGTTTCAACATAAATTTGGAGGGACACAAACATTCATACCACAGCACATAGAATTCATCACCTAAAAATATGTACTTAATGAGCATAGACATAATGATATCAAGTTTTAGGGCATTATACAAATAGGAATAAAAAAGAAGAAAGAAATAAAAAATTTTATACAGATGTATAACTCTGTTGAATATTATTTTATTTTATAGTAAAATACTTCTTATGTTTGTAAATGTTCCTTTTCTGGGGACAAGTATCAGAAACTTGAGTGTATCCATTAATCAAATATTTTGATTTTTTAAATAATGAAATGCCAATATAAAGGCAATGAAGGAGTCATTTTCAGATCTAATAACATATTAGATGGTGGAAAGCATATTTAAAAGCAAAATATAATTGATTACTAAAATTGTTAATATTTTATTAATGTTCATTTTTAGAAATAAATGCATAAACAGAACTTATTTCTTAATATAGACAAAAAACAGCAGTGAAGTATATTAGCTTTTCTCTTCTGAACAGAGTTTAGCTATGTAACACTATAATGAAAGTTTTGGAAATAATTTGTGTATATCCACTGAAAGTTTTTCTTCCTTCCTTAGAGATAAAGATTTCCTGCCTTCTGCAGGCTTAAACTATCTTTTTTATTAAGTATGATAATTAACATGTACATACAGAAATGAAGTTGTGTATGACCATTTTCATGTTTGAAAAGACAAGAATTTTCTATTCAAATGAAATCTCTTGCATGTTCTTGAGTTTTGTAAATCATGATTGTGAATGTCAGACATTGCCCTCTAAAATATCAAAAGATCTGGTAAAAGACAAGGATGGCCACTCTCCACACTTCTTTTCAACATATTCCTGGAAGTCCCAGCCAGAGCCATTAGATAAGAAAAATAAACCAAAAGCATCCAAATTAAAAAAAAAAGAAAAAGTAAAATTATCTTTGTTTGCAGATGACTTAATTATACATCTAGCAAACCCTAAACACTCAACCAAGTAGCTCTTAGAAATGGTGAATGATTCAGTAAAGTTGCAGGGTAAAAATCAACATAGAAATTATTTATATTTCTATACATAAACAACAAACTATCTGAGAAGGAAATTAAAAAACATCCCATTCATGATAAAACAAAAGGAATAAAATTCTTAGGGATAAAGTTAGTCAAGAAGTCTTGTACATTTGTACACTTGTAACAAAGACTTGTACACTGAAAATTATAAAATATCACTGAGGGAAATTTTTAAAAATCACAGACAAATGGAAAGACATCATCAAAGAAATGTAAATTAAAACTGCAATGAAATATTACCTTACACCTGTTAGAAGAGCTATTATCAAGAAGACAAAAGATAATGTATTGGTAAAGGTGTAAGGAAAAGGCAACTTTCTATACTGCTATTTGGAAAGTAAATTGCTACAGCCATTATGGAAAACAATATGCAGAATTTTCAAAAAATTAAAATAGAACTATCATATGGCTCAGCAATCTGCTTCGGGTCATAATCCAAACAAAATTCAATAAGTATGTTGAAGAGATATCTGCACTCTATATCATCATTGCAGCATTATTCACAATAGCTAAGATGTGGAAACAACTTAAATATCCATCAAAAGATGAATAGATAAAGAAAAATGGGTATATGCACATATAAATGATGGAATATTTTACAGCCTTATAAAAGAAGGAAATTTTCCCATTTTGACAACATAGATGGAGCTGGTGCATATTATGCTAAGTGAAACAAGCCAGACATAGAAAGACACATACTGCAAGATCTTACCTATTTGTGGAATCTAAAAGGGGCAAACTCATAGGAGCAGAAAGCAGAATAATGATTGCTAGGATTATAGAAAGTGAAAATGGGAAAAGATTGGTCAAGGGTTACAAAATTTCAATTATGCAAAATGAGTAAGTTCTGGCATTCCAATGCATGGCAAAGTAACTATAGTTAATAAAAATGTATACATGAAACATGTATACATTTTTGGGTAGATTTTAAGTGCTTTTACAACAAAACAACAAAATGGTTGTTTTGGTATTTTGGAAATGGTATTTACAGGAGGTAATAGACACATCAATTATCTTGATTGTAGTATATCTTGATTCTAACACAAAGTATAGTTATATCAAAACATAAAGTCATATACTCTAAATATATATATGTATATACATACATTTTATTTGTCAATAACATTTCAAAAAATCTGGAACAAAAAAAGAATAACCAATGTAGTGAGAAATAAAGGATGTTGATCTCAGAATTAAGAGATGTGTGCTGTGTTCTCAATTATACCTTTAACTAGATGGTATGCTCAATAATTAGGCAGCTTGATTAAGAGATGCCTTTAAATTGCTACTTCCAAGAGAGTCCAAGAGCTACATTTATCCAAGAGTTCTGAGTAAAATGAGGTCTCAGACCTCTTTCTCAATTGATTCTCTCACCCCTCCTTAGATTCATATGTTGTAGATACAGTGAATTTTTACTAACAGTGAGGGGTCATTATTTATGGCTGTTCAATAGAACATTTAATTTAGAACTAAATGTGAAACATTTATCTTTACAAAATTTGATTCCAAATGTTTTCCTGCTTCTGGTCATCACCTCCTCCCAGTTTGTTTGCTCCCTTTCTTTGATGCCCTCTTTCTGCTTCCCTCAAATGATCCTAAAGAACATCAGTGAAGACCTATGCCATCATAATCAACAATAATCTTTGATCTTGTGTCGCCTAACTTTGGATAATGGGCTTAAGCTTAATCCAGGATAGCATAAATGGTCCTAGATCACTGTTGTTTCTTAGAATTGAGTAAATTGATACTGATTGATTGAAACTATGGTGCTCAAATGGTGGTGGTGTTCACCAGGGATTGGGGGGGGTGGGTAGACCCACATCTTAGGGAT
Source organism: Mirza zaza (assembly GCA_008750895.1). Taxonomy (NCBI): domain Eukaryota; kingdom Metazoa; phylum Chordata; class Mammalia; order Primates; family Cheirogaleidae; genus Mirza; species Mirza zaza. The sequence goes on along the minus strand of VSMD01092387.1, from coordinate 98,265 downwards.
GTGGTGAGCATTGTGGAGGGGAAGGACATATCTCTAACCCTTCCTAGGGAGAGGCAAATATATAAAATGTAACCAAAATGTCAAAAAAACACAAAAACATTTAGTGGGTGTCGGGTGGGTGGGAGGGGAGCAGGGGATGGGTGTACACTTACATAGTGAGTGCGAATGCGAATGCGGTGCACACCACCGGGAGGATGGATGCGCTAGAAGCTCTGAGTCGGTGGGGGCAATATATGTAACCTTAACAATATTTGTACCCCCATAATCTGATGAAATAAAAACAAAACAGAACAAAACAAAACAAAAAAACAATAATCTTTGCTCTGTAGTGAAATCTCTGGTGCTTCCAAAGCAGTTTTATGTCTTTTAAAAATATATGTAAAGACTCATTAGTGTGCTTTACCTAATAACAGTATAAATTATTTCTAGTCATATATTAACCATTTTACCATGGGTTACTCCGAGGGAAAGACAGAAGTACAGAATTTTATTTTCAGTAGTTTATGATTTGTATAGCGTATTTTAGAACTTTGACAAGCAACAGTAACATTTTTCTTTAAGCAATTACAATTTACACAAGACTATAGAAAATAATACAAGGCCTAAACCTAGTACCCAGTGTACCAGATTTTAACATTTTACCATATTTTGCTCAAATGTTGCATTTTTATTATTTATATTTTAAAATCTGTATTGAAAATAAATCAGAATACAAAAGAATATGTACAATGAATATGCAGTGTCTACACAGTAGTCACTAGACAAATATTACTATTTAAATTTGAATTAATTAATAACAGCATATACAATTAAAAAGTCAGTTCCTGGTAGTTAGTAACCAGTAGCTAATGGCTACCACATAGAACAACCCAGAAAATGGACATTACAATCAGAAATATAGAAAGATATATTGGAAAATGCTTGTTTAAATCAGCAGTTTTAATTTTAGATTGTTATTTTTCTTCTACCAATTACAGTGATCATATTAAATTAATGAATGTTAATAATTAATATGTTAAATAATTTCCATGTAAGAGACTGGCTTTACATGAGAACTTTATGTGTCAATTTATAAAATCTTAATAATAAAATAATGTGGGCATTGATACACAGAGAATGGAAAGATTTATTAGCACTTAATTACTAATGAAGAAATTGATGTACAGAAAAGGTGAGTTAATTTCCCAAAATTACACAGGTTGCAAAGCTAGAATTTATACCTAGAATTTTTTTCTTCTGAATCTTTTTGTTTAATGATTATGTCATATTGCTTCTCTTGCTTAAAATATCAAATTATATGTGCCAAATTGAGAGAGGAGAACAGATCTCCCCCCACACACACACTCCAAGGAGCAAGGATTTAAAGTTCATGAAATAATAAATCATGGGATTCAGATAAATTCCTAGAAAGATTTTTGGATATGATACTATATTTGGCATTTGATATTGCATTTATTAATAAGTGATCTACTTCTAGAAGAGACTTAGAAGGATGTAAATTATTTTAAAAATGATTTTAAGGCTGAAAGATATTCAAGCCAATGAGGGGGGAAATTTGTCAAAAACTGTGAAAATTGTGAGATTTCTTTAATTGTTAGCCTGCCAGTTTCATAAATGCTTGTAGGAAATACCAGACTCCTGAGTCAGAAACAAAGAATTTATTACCCTAGATTATAAGAACTTCTTGTTCTCATCATTCTCCTTGTCCCCAAAGTTTGTTTAAAATGATGAATAGTGGCCCATATATGTTTCCAAATAATGGGTCTGTGTTATAGGTTGGGAATCTTGAACTTAGAAAACTCCAAATCTCATGCAGAAGATGCTGGAAAACTGTTCAACCTTTGCCTTGCAAAACAAACACACACACACACACATACAAAAAAAAAACACATTATCTTCATTATCCTGGTCAGAAAACAAACAAACAAATGTGTCCTCTGCCCAAGAGTGAAACACTAACTCTTTTGCAAGGCTTTTTGCTGTGCAGATATTTTTTAAAAGACAGCCAGAGAAAAAAACTGTCACAAAACATATAATAACATGATGGAGAGTTATTCCTCAACAAAGTCAGAAAGTTCAGAAATTTCTTCTGAACATCATATAATTATAAAATCAGGATCTTACCTAATTTTCCATACCTATTGAAGGGAAGCCCAGCTATTCATTAAAATAAGAAAACATTTCTTGATCTTGAGCTATGAAAATATTTTATGAGTATTTAATTTTTATTGACACAAATAATATCCCACATGTAGTTGTTTTCTATATTTGTCCTCAATAAAGCTAAAAACATCATAGCAAAGAAAGCTACATAAAAACAATTTTTGTTGAGCACAAAAAGCTGATGAGAGATATTGTTCCTTGGCAAGTAACTTAACTGAGACATAATTTTTTATATCTATAAAAATGTGTATATTTTTAGTTTAATATACTTGAAGTAATTCATTTACACAAATGATAATATTCTTCTAAAGTTATTAAAATCTATCATTCCTTGTTGTTATTCCTTGAAACTGAATCTGGCTTTATTATCTTCATTTGCCTTGTTTTGAAGAGTTTCATATACTGCTCTGAATTATTCTATCTTTTAAATCATAAATGTCAAGTCATCATGTTTTGGATTGCACTCAAATCTTGTTCTTGACAGGAGAAAACACATTTCTTCGTGAGAATTTTCTCAGGGCTTGAAAAAAAGCATTTTTGAAAGAAAATAATACTAGAAGTAAAAATAATTCTCTAAGAAGTTTTTATTTTGTAAATTAGAAATCTTGCTTTCTGATATACAGAAATTATCTGATTATAACAACTAATAAAATAATCTTAAGTGGGGCACGGTGGCTCATGCCTGTAATCGTATCACTTTGGGAGGACAAGGCAGGAGGATTGCTTGAAGCCAGGAATTTAAGAACAGCCTGAGCAAAAGTGAGACTCCATCTCTATAAAAAATAGAAAAATTAGCTGGGCACAGTGCTGCGTGCCTTTGTCCCAGCTACTTATGAGGCTGAGGTAGAAGGATAGCTTGAGCCCAGGAGCTTGAGGTTGCAGTGAGCTATAACGAGGCTGCTGCGATCTAGACTACGCAACACAGGGAGACTCTGTCTTAAAAATAAATAAATAAATAAAATAATCTGGAAAAATATAGTAGCAACTATCACGTCAATACATAAAATTCAAAGCTCTTTATATAACACTTTAAAATGCCTGAACGCAGAAGTTTTCAGCTTCTCAGATAGTACTGTAATTTCTTGTCTTCTTTTCGTATATGCAAACTGTGGTAAGAATTTGGAATTAATACAGGTGAGTAAGAGGACATTCATATTGAAGAGCCATTTTCGTTATCATTCATCACCGTCTTACAGCAAATTTAACATGATTTTGTTTCTCCCTTATTCCATTTAATTAACAATATTTACAAGTACAACGATATTTCAAGATCAATGAGTATTGGAAAAAATTACTCTGTAGCCAAAATAGATTTATCAAAATTTCCATTCTAAAATTCATGCAATTGACTTACAGGATATATTCTATTGTCTCAGAACTTTTTCTACCAAGAAACACAATTAATTAAAATCCAGTAGCTGATTGAGATTGTAACAATAGACATATTAACTCCATACAGAAGTCTCAATCAGCCTAGTAAAGAGGTGAAATAATTTTTGAACACATTTTATTAGAGAATATATATAAAAGTTTACAAATCATAATCAAATAGCTCTAAAATACTTTTTAATAAGCAGGGGAACAAACAATGAACAGAAGATGGCTAAACCTTCAGGTCATCTACTCTAATGGGTATGCATCTCATTAGGGTCTGATTATAAAACTATACTACAACCACGTTCAATAACCCAAAGTTATAATGATGTGACTTAATATCTGACTGGAAAGGAAATAGAGAATGATAATAGAACTAAGTTTAAGCACATTATATGTGATAGAATTTCCAATAGATATCACCTCAGACAATTCCAACAATCACATGTGATGACACTTGCACTTCACAGGTACTATTTTTTGAACGTTGGTGTCCTCCCAAAATTCATATATAGGAATCTAATACCAAATGTAATAGTATTAAGAAGTGAGGTGTTTGAGAGGTGATTAAGTCACAAAGGGCTTCACTCTCACAAATGAGATTAGTATCTTTATATAAGAGGCTTTGAGCCTTGCTCCCTTTTGCCATGTGAGGACAGTGTTTGCCTTTTCCTCTCTGTGAGGACACATAGAAGGTGACATGAATGAGGAACAGGTCCTCTCCAGCCATCAAATCTGCTGACAATTTGATTGTGGACTCCCCACCCTGTACAACTGTGAGCAACAAACTATGATTGTTTATAAATTATCCAGATAAAGGTATTTTCTTTAGCATCTCAAATGGGCTAAGACAGAAATTGCTATCAAGAAATGGCATCTTTCTATAACAAATACCTAAAAATGTGGAAGTGGATAAAACTGGTTAATGAGTAGAAGACAAAAGAGTTTTGAGGTATAGTGCCATTAAAGGAGCCTTAAGTAAGGGTGATTCTGGAGAGGCCTCAGAAGAGAAAAACTGTCGAGACAGCCTCAGTCTTCTTTGAGATTGCCTGAGTGCTCATGATAAGAATGTTCAGAGAAATAATGGATTGTAAAGGTCATTCTGATGAGGTCTCTGATGAAAATGAGGAATGTGCATTGGAAAAAGAAGGAAAGGTCATTCTTATTATAAAGTGGCAAAGAACTTGGCTGCTTGTGTTCATGTCTTAGTGCTTTGTGGAAGGTAGAACTTGCAAGTGATGAAATAGTGTATTTGGCAGAATAAATGTCTAAGCAAAGTGCTGAGGGTGAAACATTGCTGCTCTTGACTGCTTATAAAAAATGTGAGGAGAGAGAAACAATTTAAGAGTGATAGATGTAGTGATAGGGAAAAGCCCCTGCCTGGGGGCCCTGAGGCAAAAATCCACTGCTGTTTGGATACATGGGAAGCTTAAGGCTGATCCTACTAATCCCACTGTTAATTGAATAAGTTTGCATAGTTGATTGGTTGTGTGTGACCCAAGAAATGTATAAGACTGGAGAGAAATAAGGAAGCAGTGCTCAGAATTTGGTGGTATACCCCTCTAAGCCCGCCGGGGAAACCCTCTGAGCCCGCTGGAGAAATAAAAGCTGATTCTCCTACCCTCTGTGCACTGCTCGGTTCTCTCCCTGGTCAATCGCTGTAACACTTGCCGGAATAGTAGAGCTTAAAGATGTGGAAAATTCTCAGCCTGACACTGTTTTGAATGAAAAAGTGTGTCTGAGAGAATATCAAAAGTGTGACCAAGCAACACTTTGATAAGGGGATTAGCACAGATAATTGAATGCTTTGTGGTATTCATCAAGAAAATGGATTTATGACCCTGGGGGATGGACACTTTTGTAGTTCTGACTCCAGTGGGGCAAAGTGAATATTTGTACCCTAAACATTTGTACCCTCATAATATTCTGAAATTAAAAAAAAATAGTAACAATAAAGAAAATGGAATAATGACCATGAAGGTATTTTGGAGAACTTCCAAATGTCCTGCCCATCATAGGCCCAGTATGCCAGGGCCTTGTGAGCAGAATAATTTCAAGGCTCCTGGTTCCACATTCTGGTGTTCCTTGGCCATTTCAGCTGTGGCCTGGCCTTCCCCCCCAGAAGGCACAGGTGGTAAACCTTGGCATTATCAATATGGTGCCATTTTCACCAGGGTGCATGAGCTGTGAGGGCCTAGCTTATCTCTACTTACATTTCAAAGCTTGTCCCAGAGAGGCTTGGGTTTCAAGCAGAGAACTGTCATAGGGACAGGGTCACTTCAGAGAGCCCTTACTAAGGCAAGGCCTAGTGAAGCTGTGAGGACGGGGGCACTTCAGAGAGTCCCTATAAGGGCAATGCTCAGTGCTGTAAGGTCAGGGTCGCACCCTAGACCCCAGACTGGTGGAGGCACTGCCATTCATCTTTAGCTTGGAAGAGTCACAGATACAAGACTCCAAGCTGTGAAAGTTCCAACGTAGGCTATACCCACCAAAGTCATGGGGGTAGAGTATCCTGGAGATTGAAGTCCCAACCCCAACCCCAGTGTGTACAGAAAATGGGACTTCAAGTTATAAAAGATTATTCCGGATCCTTAAGATTTCATATTTGTCCTATTGTGTTTTAAGTTTGATCAGGATCTATCACTCTTTTTTTCTTTCCTATTTCTCCCTTTTGAAATGAGAATGTCTATTCTATGCTTGTCTCACCATTGTGTTTTGGAAGTATATAACATGTTACAATGTTCAGGTTCACAGCTACAGAACAAATTGCCTCAGGATGAATTGTACCTTGAGTTGCACTCATTTCTGATTTAGATGATATTTTAGATAAGACTAGACTTTAAAACTTTTAGTTGGACGTGGAACAAGTTAAAATTGTTAGAGCAATTGGATGAAATAAATGTACTTTGCATTTGAGAAGGACATAAATTTTGGGAGACCAGGGGTGGAATGTTATGGCCTGATTATTGGTGTCCGCCCCAAAGTTCATATGTTAGAACCTAATGCCCAATGTGATTGCATGTAAAGTTAGGGTCTTTGGAAAGTAATTAAGTCATGAAAGCTTCACTTTCACTTCACAAGATTGGGATTAGTGCCCTTATAAAAGAGCCTTGAGAAAGCTCTTTTTCTTCATTCTGCCATGTAGGGACACATAGAAAGCACCATAAATGAAGAATCTACAGTAGACAAAATATCTTCTCGCATCTTTCCAGCCTTCAGAACTGTAAGAAATATAATTCTATTTTTTTTTTTATAAACAACCCACTTTAGTCATAGCAGCAGGAATGGACTAAGACAACAAGAGAGGAAATGGAGACATCACAGTGTAGTGATTGAAGATACGGATGTTGAAGGTGGGTTGCCCAGGGTATACTCAGCCTCTACCATGTATTGGCTGTTATAATGTGGTAAGGGTAAGATCTATCTTAGTTTTTGTTTACTCTCTGTGATTGGACACAATAATATAACTAAATCTATAGAATTTGGGGAGGTTTTAATTTCTTTAATAAAAGTGTACATATGGTGCCTAACAGAAATGTTAAGCACATCAAGTGGTTACACAAAGAGTGCTTACTAATTGTTCGTTATTGATTTTATCATAATATTTTTATTATTGTTGTAGCTATTATTCTCTGAGAGATGAAGCACATTTCCTAAAACAATCAGCTACTATTTTGGAAAAGAGAATACAAACCATAGTTTTAATTTTTCAAAACCAAGGCTCTTTCCACAATCTTGATAACTGTAACAGTCTTTTTTTTTTTTTTTTCTGGTATCTGTCTCTGTCTGTCTGTCTGTCTCTCTATTCTTTTTGACTAGACTTTGTTTTATAGACCAGTTTTAGGTTCATAGAAAAAGTTGAGTGGACACTAGAGAGATTTCCATATACACCTGACTCCATACACACCTATCCCCATTCTCAGCATCCCTCCCCAGAGGGTAACATTTGTCACAGTCAGTGAACCTACATTATCACATCATTATCACTTGAAATCCATAGTTTACTTTAGAGCCCACTGTTGGCATTGTAAATTTTATGGACTTGAACAAATAAATGTACAGTAATATATATCAACCATTATAGAATCTTACAGAAAAGTTTTAGTGCCCTAAAATTCCTCTGTGCTCTGCCTATTCATTCTTCTCTCCCCTCTAGCCTCTGGCAACCACTGATATTTTTATTGTCTTCATAATTTTGCTTTTTTCTAGAATGTCATATAGTTGGAGTTATGCAATATGTCACCTTTTTATCTTGTTTTATTTTATTCACTAACATATGTTTATCCATGCATTTTCATGGCTTGATTAGCACTAATATTCTATTGTCTGTTGTACCATAGTTGATTTCTCTATTCACCTACTGAAGGACATCTTAGTAGCTTCCAAGTTTTGGCATTATAAAGAAAGATGCTATAAATATCCACGTACAGGTGTTCATGTGTACACACATTTTTAATTTCTGTTGGTAAATACCAAGGAGTGTGGTTGCCTCTTTGTACAGTAAAGTTAAAATTAGTTTTGTGAGAAACCACCCAACTGTATTCCGAAGTTGCTGTACCATTCTGCATTCCCGCCAGAAATGAATGAGCGTTCCCGTGGCTCCTTATCCTTTCTAGTATTTAGTGTTATCAGATTTCTGGATTTTGGCCATTCAAATAGGCGTGTAGTGATAGTTCATTGTTGTTTTAATTTTACTTCCTTTATGAAAGTCTGGATGTCAGATACTGTCACTTTTCCAACTTTTTCTTCTTCAATAATATATTGAGCTACTCTGGGTCTTTTGCCCCTGTGTATAAACATAGAGTAAGTTTGTCAATATCAACAAAATAACTTTGCTGTGATTTTTATTGGTATTATGTTGAATCTACAAATTATTAGGAAAGAACTGACATCTTGACAATATTGAGTCTTCCTATCCATGAATGTGGAGTATCTCTCCATGTATTTAGTTTTTTTGATTTCTTTCATTCGAATTTGTAGCTTTCTTCATATAGATCTTGCACATATTTTATTACATTTAAACTTATATATTTAATTTTTTTTTTTTGAGACAGAGTCTCGCTTTGTTGCCCAGGCTAGACTGAGTGCCGTGGTGTCAGCCTAGCTCACAGCAACCTCAAACTCCTGGGCTTAAGCAATCCTGCTGCCTCAGTCTCCCAAGTAGCTGGGACTACAGGCATGCGCCACCATGCCCGGGTAATTTTTTCTATATATATTAGTTGGCCAATTAATTTCTTTCTATTTATAGTAGAGACGGGGTCTCGCTCTTGCTCAGGCTGGTTTCAAACTCCTGACCTCGAGCAATCCGCCCGCCTCGGCCTCCCAGAGTGCTAGGATTACAGGCGTGAGCCACACCGCTCGGCCTGTACATTTAATTTTTAAGAGTGCTAATGTAAATGCTATTGTGTTTTAATTTAAAAATTCACTTGTTTATTACTGGTACATAGAAAAAAATGACTCTTTTATATTAACTTTGTAAGCTGCAGCCTTGCTATATTTGCTTATTACTAGTTCAAGGAAGTTTTTATTTTTTTATTTCTTAGTTATTTTTAATGTTCTACACAGAGAATCATGTCATTTGCAAACAAAATTTTCTTTCTTCAAAATCAGTATACCATTTATTTCATTTTCTTATCATAATGAATTAGCTAGGACTTCCAGTACAGTGGTGAAAATCAGTGGTGAGAGAAGACATCCTTACCTTCCTTCTGATCTTACTTGGAAAGATCAGAATTTTTCACAATTAAGTGTGATTTTAGCTGCAGGGTTTATGTAGGCATTCTTTATCAAGTTGAGGAAGTCTCTTCATCCTATGTTTACTGAAAATTTTATCAAGAATGAATGCTGGATTTTATCAACTGCTTTTCTGCATTTATTGAAATAATCATGTGATTTTTCTTCTTTAGACAATTCTTCCGATAGATTACATTAATTGAATTTCAAATGTTGACCCAGCCTTGCATACCTGGAATAAATCCTACTTGGTTGGGTATATAATTTCTTTTATACATTATATAACATTGTTTTAAAGTACTGAAAAAATTATTTAACATATTCACATAGTCTGTAATGAATTACTAAAATAAAAAATATTTTGTCAGTAATTTTCTCCAATAAAAATGAGTTGGTTATTGATTTTTCTCCATAATTGTTTTCAGATTCAAGTAGCAGCAACTTTGAAAGAAAACAAGTTAAAATTGGTGGAAAAACTGCACTGTATTAGGAAGAAAAACATGTCATTTTCAATGAAGAAATATTAATCTAGACAAACCCTTATACTATAAACTTCATAGAATCATCTTCTATTGCTTTTAAGAAAATACTAATACAAAATAGTTATAAACTGAAAATGTAAAAATTTACTAGAAGAAAATATAGAAATACTCATTAAATGAACTGTTTCCCTCCAAAAAGAAGCCAGAAGTAGAGGAAATCAATAGTATAACTCTAACATTAATTAAATATTTCTTTGACAATTATAGATATGAAAAGTACTATGAATCAGAAATTAAAACAATATAAAAACATACAAACTATGGGAATGTGTGAAACCAAGTGGATCAAACTCAGGAAACAATTTAAATAAAAAATATAAAATAACCTCAGCAACAAAGACAAAATAGTAGCAAGGACAAGGGAGAATAAAATGCAATCCAATATAAACTAAGGAAGAGAAGAGAAATAAAAGGAAATAGCTAAATAAAGCAAAAAATATAGATGTTCAAGGCTAAATAGACCAAAAATATTAAAACTTTTAAACTTTTTATTCTCAATTGAAGCCAGATGAAGTGGCTAAAAATATATAAGGTTACAGATGAACTTACCCATTTAATCTAAAACAGTTCCTATGTATGTAAAAGCATCTGCTGATCAACAAAAATAATTCATTCTTAAAATTAGCAATATTTTGCAAAAATAAAAATAAACTCTCTTTATAATGGAGGAAATATAGAACACACTATGCATCTAACTAAATATCCTGAGCAATTTTCAAAAGAATTACTAAAACATTTACAAGAAAAGGACTGCACTGTTGAGCAATAAAAATATTATTTTTTATTACAAATTACCATATTTATTTTCAAAAAGTTGTTTTTCAATATTCAAATCATGTACAATTTTCATGCCATGCTAGAATTTTTACAGTCAGCATATGTCCCAGAAAATAACCTACAGCAATAAGTATAAGTTAGTATTTATTTTAAATTATAATCTTAAATTAAGGTTACTTACTGAAATGTCTTATCTAAAATTATTTTAACTAATAATGAAAAATAAAGCAATTTTCTGAAATGAACTGTAGCTTCTATAGATTGTGTTTCCCAGTAAACTAACTCAGGGATGGATATTTGCTTGCAGGAAGCTTGGTAGAGAAGGCATTCCCCGAAGCAAAACTATGCGCAACTTAAGGAAAAAGTTTTGAGTGGAAGGACAAGTTGAATTGCAATGCAGTCACAACAAAGCTTAAAGCAATGCCATGCAGAATTTTGGAGAGGGTTTGGTACACCACTGCATTCATTGACATCATATATAAGCTATTTAGCTTGCTGATGTCATTCTCTTGTTTTAGAGGATATATTAACATACTTTAGTTACATGTACTTTAATTTTGACTTCTAAAAATATATTAATTTTAGTCTATAAACACTGCGTAATATGTAAGTAGCTCTATCTTAGACATACACTAAAGAAATTCAACACATGTAAACTATTATCCAGCAGTAGAAGCAGGTAACAATTAGAAATGTTATGGTTTCAAGTTAACTTAAGCAAATTATTTTTAAATGTTGTTTATAACAAGTATAGTCTGCCCTTTTGGGATTTCTTTTCTTTTCTTTAATGTAATGATGTTTCTTCTTAAATGAGGTCTTGAATATTTTCCATGTCGTACAGAACATTATTCCAAATGGTGTCATGTTTTAAACACCTAATATATTAATATATATTTTGCTAAGGTATATACTAAAATATAAGCTGTGTGGAATAGATCTAGAAATTTTTTGTTGTTGTTGTTGTTAAATAATAGAGAAAACACTATTACTAGCACAACAGATATCCTGTACCAGTGGTGGCATAAATACAGTAATGAACCAATTAATAGTAAATATTTGTTACAATGGTTTAGAGACAATGTATTTATGCAAAGTTCATATAAGTAAATATTTGCTAGAAGAAATGATAATTTATTGAATATATTTTCTATTAAACACAAAATTCCTTTTCTTTATTCCTACATCTTCTTCTCCAATAGTTCACTTTCCATGTTGAACAAATCAGAGCTGCGTTGCATAAGATAAATGTCCATGCCTACTTCATAGTCTTCATTTTAATTGCATCTGAAAATTAATTTAGATATTTGAAAGAGATTGTTAACCTATCGTGAATAGTGCCATTTTTGTAAAAGCTCTGAAAAATATCTACAGGAAGTTTTAAAAGTAGAATTATAATTTCTACACTTTTTCTCCCTTGAGTTCCTTTCATTATACTAAAAATTCCAGCATAAAAATAATTATCTATCTCACTATGGTATCAGGGCAAACCTTGTAATGAGTGTGAAATAACTAAGCCATATAATTATCTACTCAAAAGTCTAATTAAAGTAGTTTAAGAATTTCCTTTCCCTTTTTTATTTTACAAATCAATGTTCAATTTAATGGTACTCTTTAATGTCATTTGAAAACAAATACAATTATAATGCAATGGTTTGGCCACATGAGAGACTGCTCAGTATTAAAATTATGAGATCAAGATATTTTTCTTTATTAAAATCACAAATGCCTTTGTATATTATAAGCAAAAATATCTTATTTTAGATATTTTGAAAGATTAACATTTTACCTTTTTTTTACAGAACTAATCCTGTAATAATTTGTCAACTAAAAGATATTGACATTTAATAATCACATCTTTGAAATAACCATATGCAATGTATTATTATATATATGTATGTAATTTTAGTTATAACTGACATATTAATACATACAAAGAACTGCACATATTTAATGCATAAAATTTGATGAGTTTGGACATATGCAATAATCTATGATACTATCACCACAATTAAGTTAATTGACATTTCTAACACCTTCCAAAATTCCCTTTTTTGTGACTATGCATGTGTTAAGAACATTACATGAAATCTATCATCATCAAAATTTGAAGTGTACAATACCGTATTGTTAACTATAGGTACTATGTTGTACAGCAGATATGTAGAACTTATTCATCTACTGAAACATTGTACCCATTGAACAAGAACTCTCCATTTTTGTCACCTCCTGTCCTCTAGAAATCACTACTGTATTCTCTGCTTCTATGAGTTAGACTATAATTAACACCTCATGCAAGTGGAATTGTGCAGTATTTGTTGTTCTGTAACTGACTCATTTCACCTAGCATAATGCCCTTCGGGTTCATCCATGTTTTTGCAAATGGCATTGGAACTCTTGTATACTGTTGGTGGGAATGTAAAATGGTGCAACAGTTATGCCAAATAGTATGGTGGTTCTTCAAAAAAAAAAAAAGAAAGTAAGGCTGGGCGCGGTGGCTCACGCCTGTAATCCTAGCACTCTGGAACACCAAGGCAGGCAGATTGCTCGAGGTCAGGAGTTCGAAACCAGCCTGAGCAAGAGCGAGACCCCATCTCTACTATAAATACAAAGAAATTAATTGGCCAACTAATATATATAGAAAAAATTAGCCGGGCATGGTGGCACATGCCTGCAGTCCCAGCTACTTGGGAGGTTGAGGCAGCAGGATTGCTTGAGCCTAGGAGTTTGAGGTTGCTGTGAGCTAGGCCGACACCACAGCACTCACTCTAGCCTGGGCAACAAAGTGAGACTCTGTCTCAAAAAAAAAAAAAAGTAGATTCACCATAAGATCTAACAATCTCATGACTGGGTATTTATCCAAAAAATTGAAATCAGGATCTCAAAGAGCTATCTGCACTCCCATATTCAATGTAGCATTATTCACAATAGCCAAGATATGGAAACAACTTGAGTCCACTAATAGAGGAATTGATAAAGAAAATGTAGTATATACATACAATAGAATATTATTCAGCTACATGTATATATTCAAATGAGCTATCTATTCAGAAAAAATAAATTATTGATGAGTGGGTCTAGTATATTTTCTTTTAAATAGTAGAAAAGTATAGCAATTATTATCACAACGAATCTTCTGTGTAGTAGTGATATCAGAAATACTTCTTTTCCTTTCTTCATTTTGATTTTCTTTTGCCATTCATTCCTCCAATCTTCCACTTCCTTCAATGTTGTTTTTCAGAATTGCTTATAAGCAATTCACAAAGAGGTAGTAATTTGGCCCAGCAGAGAGATATCTTTAATTCTTTTTTAAAAAAGGAACTCCTTATGGAATATGGATATTTGAAGGGCTGGTATAGTTTTAGATTTTCCCATTATCTATTCGAGCTAAGTGTTATCATTTCTACTTTACAGATAAAGAAACTGAGACTTGACAATTTTTGTTTAATGTCCCTGGTATCATAGTTGACATTCCAATGAGGTTTGATGGACTCCATAGACACTTCTTAATCACTTTAATAAAGTGACTCTTCAAAAGTGGCCACAACATTGGAGCAGGTTAAATATTTGATGTCGGCAATGCTGGTCCCTATTATTCTATGTTGAAAGGTTTTGATCCATTTCTATCTTTAAAGTTAGTGGGAGTTTCAAGTGAGCCCTTGTTTGTGATGCACTAGCATATTTTACTCCCTTCATTTACCTACCAGTAAGAAATTTAATAAATATATAAAATTACTGTAATGTGTACTTATCAGCAGGCATGCATTAAAATTACTTTCACAAATAGAATCATTGGCTGAATGAAAGTACTTCTGCTTACAATGTAGAGCTATCTTTGATTTCAGTACTATAATATAGGAGAGTGTCAACATTATTGTTTTGGTCATGTTTTAGACCCCACTCCCAATAGTTTCTTTCTGATTATGTAAATCAGTCTCAGTGGAGGTCTTTTCATTTTGAATATGTCATTATATATTCCTGAAATGACTAGCTTCAAATCAAGGCAGGCACTGGAAATCAGTTATTCTCAAGAATAAGAAAAAAAAAATATACACTCCATACCATTCATCTGTCAGTTCAGATAGGCCATTCATTGCTGAAAAGATAGAGACTTACACCAACATGCTGCTTGGAGAGTCAAATAACAGTAAGGACAACAATAAAACATTTAATCACTGGCTAACTCCTGTGGGTCAGGCAGTGTGCCACATACTTTTTGCATGCATTATCTTTAATCTTTGCAATAATCCTTTAGGGTAGTGATTGTCATCCGAAGTTTATAGAAGAATAATAGAGGTTTAGTAAAATTAAGTGATTTCCTCAAGATCTACAGAGCTATTAAATTGGATATTTGGCATTGGAACCCCAGGCCATTCGTTTCTAACATCCAATATCTTGGGGAAGCCCATGAATAAAAGAATCATACTATAAATATGTGATATGAAAAATTACCAGAGAAAGAATTTTTGTCATAATATGTTCTATCACTTAACATAAAACTATTTATTCACATAATAGTGAAAAACAATTCTTGGTTAGGTCAAGGTGCCTCAGGCTGCTGTATTTCTTATACAATGGTTAAACAAGACTCCAGGTTGATCTTTTGCACTTTTGCTTATTATGGGCTCTCCAATGTATTGAGTCTGCAATGCACTCTCTAGGTGGGTCTTTTTCTTCATTTTCATGATCACTTTGAGCGGCTGTATCTAGGCTAATGTCTTATCTGGCACATCTGAATCTCTAGCACAGATGTTGTTTCTAAGGCCCAGTCTATGAATCAAATTTCAAAATATGGATTTCTGCCTAAGGAAGTATTCTAGTGCTTACAATCTAACTGACATTGAATTGGATTTTTATTGGTAATCCAGTGTCATAGGCTGAATGTTTCTATTTGTATAGTACATAAGTTCATTTGTTGAAATCTGTTCCCTAGTGTGATGGTATTTGGAAGTGAGGCCTTTGGGAAGTAATTAGATCATGAGGGTGGAGTCCTCATAAATGGGATTAATGCCCTTATAAAAGGAGGCCAGAGAGCTAGCTTGCTGTCTGTTCTTCCACGTGAGGATACAATAAGTCAGCAATCTGCAACCTGGAAGAGTGGCCTTACCAGAGCTCAACCATGCTAGCACCCTGATTTTAGACTTCTAGGCTCCACAACTGTAAGAAATAAATTTCTGTTGCTTATAAGCCACTGAGTCTATGGCACTCTATTATAACAGCCCTACTGACTCAGATAGCCAGTTTTGTTACACTCACACCAAACCCATCTTCATCTTGTCGCCCAAACCAAATATCTGGTAGACATTGCCAGCTTATATGCTTTATCATTAAATATTTCCAACCAGGGAGCAAGTTCTGTGAGATGTATATTATTATTTATTGAATCTATCACCTTCTCTCCTCTCTTAACCATCATTCTTTTTCCTGCTTTAATTCAAGTATTTATCATTTCTCATCTGGTTTGTTTAAATACTTCTTGCAGTGTCTTCCTTGCACAATCTTGTCATCTCTCAGCCTTACTACATAGCTTCTGGACTGAACTTTTTCAATGCAAAATAATCATTTTGATGACAGCTTAAATTATGTCAGTGGCTTCTTACTGTCAACATAGTATTAATACATTCACATCTGCCATACAGTTTGTAAAGTCTACATTACCTGGTTAGAGTCTAGTTCCTAGTTTCATTTCTCCACACATTTTCCCTCATAACCTATTGTGGCAAGCAGAAAAATGGCCCCAAGGATGTTCATGTTCTTATTCCTCTAATGTGTGATTATGTTACCCAAAATGACAAATGGGACTTTGCCAATGTGATTTTAAGATGTGAGTTTGAGTCAGAGATACTATCTTGGACAATCCAGTGGGCCTAATATTAATATAATAATATGGTCTGTAGAACTTTATTGCTTTGTTTTCTCTCTTGAGCCATTGTGAAAGAATAATAAAACAAAAAGCTGGCACTTTGAAAAGGGAAACAAAATTGACACATCTCTTGCTAAGCTATGGAGAAGCAGAAAGAAAAGGACTCTAATAAGCTCAATCAAAAATGAAAAAGGAGAAATTACCACAGGTACCATGGAAATACAAAATAACATCTATGAATACTCTAAAAACCTTTATGCACATAAACTTGAAAATGTGGAGAAATAGACAAATTCCTAGAAACACACAGCCTCCCTAGGCTCAATCAGGAAGAAATATAATTCCTGAACAGACCAATACCAAATACCAAAATTGAAGCAACAATAAAAACCTTCCTAAAAAGAAAAGGCCCAGACTAGATGGTTTCACACCCAAATATTACCAGACCTACAAAGAAGACAGTTCTTTGTTGTGCCTATTATGCAGAAATTATTCCACATCATTGAGAAGGAAGGAACACCCCCAAACATGTTTTAAGAAGCCAATGTTACCCTGATACTCACACCAGGAAAGCATGCAAAAAAAAAAAAAAAAGAAAGAAAGAAAAGAAAACTACAGACCAATATCCCTTATGAATACACATGCAAAAATCCTCAACAAAATTCTAGCAAACCAAATTCAGGTGTTTATCAAAAAAATAATAATAATAATCCATCACAACCAAGTGGGCTTCATCGCAGGGATGGTTCCATACATGCAAATCTATAAATGTAGTTAAACACATAAATAAAAGTAAAAATAAAGACCATATGATACTCTCAATAAACACAGAAAAAGTATTTGACAAAATTCAGCACCATTTTATGATAAGAATACTTAACAAAATTGACATAGATGAGACTTACCTAAATATTGTACAAGCCATATATGCCAAACGCACAGCCAACATCATACTGAACAGGGAAACATTGAAAACATTCCCGCTTAGAATTGGAACCAGACAATGTTGCCCTCTATCACTGCTTCTATTCAACATAGTGCTGGAAGTCCTAGCCAGAGCAATCAGACAAGAAAGGAAAATGAAGAGCAACCAAATTGGGGCAGAAGAGGTCAAACTATCACTCTTTGCTGATGATATGATTTTATATCTAGAAAACCCCAAACATTCTGCCATATGACTATTGGAATTGATAAACAAATTCAGCAAAGTCTCAGGTTACAAAATCAATGTTCAGAAATCAGAAGCATTCCTATAAGTCAACAACAATCAAACTGAGAATCAAATCAAAGACCCAATACCCTTCACAATAGCAATAAAGAAAATAAAATACCTCGGAATATATTTGCCTAAGGAGGCGAAAGACTTCTACAAGGAGAACTATGAAACACTGAGGAAGAAAATAGGAGAGGACATAAAAAGGTGGAAAAACAATACAATTCTCATGGATTGATTGGCAGAATCAACATTGTTAAAATATCTATACTACCCAAGGTAATCTACAGATTCAATGCAATCCTTATTAACCACTTTGGGACTGTGTCACCGGTGGTGAAACCTTCCCCACAGCTGGCTTTCATAGTCCGCACAATAGCTTGTGCTGTGCATTGATGACTAATAAATTTTGCTCTTGTATGATGAGGAAAACTTTAAAGCACTGAAAGCTTGTTTTACTTTACAGGTAGCTTTACTTGTAGTGTAAATATCAGAATAGGTAACATATATATATATATATATATATATATATATATATATATGTATGTTTTCATTACATTATTTTTAAATGTTCACAATTTTATTTTGATAAATGAAAAATTAGAAAAGTCATATCATAGCTGTCGGCTAAAGTTGCTGTGCGTGTTCATCTGTGGCTGTTGACTACAGTAGACGCTGGTCCTGAAGTGGTTAAAATACCAATCTCATTTTTCACAGATCTAGAAAAATTAATTCTACACTTTGTATGGAACCAGCAAAGACCTCAAATACACAAAGCAACCTTAAGCAAAACAACAAATTAGGAGACATCAATTTACCAGACTTCAAGCTATAATACAAGCCTATAGTAACTAAAACAACATGGTACTAGCACAAGAACAGAAATACAGACCAATGGAATAGAACTGAGAACCGAAATATAAAATCATTCACACATAGCCATCTAATCTTAGACAAAGCAGACGAAAACGTACATCAGGAAAAAGAATCCTTATTCAACAAATAGTACTGGCAAAATCGGATAGCCACATGTAGAAGACTGAAACAAGATCCCCACTTCTCACCTCTTGCAAAAATAACAGAGTTAAACTTAAGACATGAAACTACAAGAATTCTAGAAGAAAATGTTGAAAAAACTCTTATAGACATTGGTCTAGGTAAATAATTTATGAAGAAGACCCTAAAGGTAATCACAGCAACAACAAAAATAAGTAAATGGGACCTGATAAAATTAAAAAGCTTCCATACAGCCACAGAAAATATCATGAGAGCAAACAGCCTACAGAATGGGGGAAATTATTTGCATGCTACATATCTGATAAAGGGCTGATAACTAGAATCTATATAGAACTCAGGAAAATCAGCAAAAAAAAAAAAAAAAAAGAAAAGAAAACAAAGAAATCCCATCAAAACAATCCCATTGAAAAGTGAGCAAAAGACATGAACAGAAACTTTTCAAAAGATGACAGACTAATGGCCAAAAAATGTGAAAAAATGCTCAACATTCCTAATAATTGGGGAATTGCAAATCAAAATCACCATGATGTGTCACTTAACTGCAGTAAGAATTGTTTTTATGAAAAAGTCTCAAAACAATAAATGTTGGTGTGGATGCAGAGAGATAGGAACACTCTTACACTGCTAGTGGGACTGCAAACTAGTACAACCTCTGTGGAAGAAAATATGGAGATACCTTAAAGAGCTACAAGTAGATCTACCATTTGATCCAGCGATCTCATTACTGGGCATCTACCCAAAGGAACAAAAGACATTCTATAAAAAACACACCTGCACTCGAAAGTTTATAGCATCACAATTAACAATTGCAAAGGTGTGGAAACAACCCAGGTGTCCATCAATACATGAGTGGATTAAAAAATGTGGTATATGTATGTCATGGAGTTCTACTCAGCCACAAAAAACAATGATAATATAGCACCTCTTGTATTATTTTGGATAGAGGTGGAGTTCATTCTACTAAGCGAAGTATCACAAGAATGGAAAAACAAGCAACACATGTACTCACCAGCAAAGTGGTATTAACTGATCAACATTTATGTGCAGATGTAGTAGTAATATTTATTGGGTGTGGGCAAGTGGAGGGGAGAAAGGGATGGGTGTATTTACATAATGGATGCGGTGTACACCGTCTGGGGGATGGACACGCTTGAAGCTCTGACTCAGGTGGGGCAAAGGCAATACATGTAACCTAAATATTTGTATCTCTGTAAGATGCTGAAATAAAAAACAAATAGGAACTCTGATTTCCCTTTTCAAGTTGCTAAACCATGGAATCTCTTGTTATTTTAGGAACATAGGTATTTTTCAATACATAGTAAAACTATGCCAGTAACAAAACACGATCCTCATTCATGTTTTTCTGAGAATGTCAAATTTCAATAATTTTCATTCATATACCCATCTATTTAACAAATATTTTTTGAGGTGTTAATGTGGGCTAGGGACTTTCCTAAGACTGAGGGTATGATAGTGAATAAAAGATCCAGTATTCTCTGCTTTCTACTTTCATGAAGATTACTTTTTTTTGAAACAGAGTCTCATTCTGTTGCCCAGGCTAGAGTGCTGTGGCATCACCTTAGCTCAGAGCAACCTCAAACTCTAGGGCTAAAATGATCCTCCTGCTTCAGCCTCCTGAGTAGCTGGGACTACAGGAATGTGCCACCATGCCCGGCTAATTTTTTCTACATATTTTTTAGTTGGCCAATTAATTTATTTATATTTTTGATAGAGACAGTTTCATTCTTACTCAGGCTGGAGTGCTAGGATTACAAGTGTAAACAACCATGCCCGGCGTAAGATTACATTTTTTAATTAAAAAAAGAGATTACAAGAAGCATATGAGTTTTTAAAATAAATTATGTTTAGCTCTGTGAAGAAAAATAATGCAAAAGAAGAGAACTAGGGAATGTTGGTATGGTGCTAAAATTTTTAAAAACCAGGGTTGTTTGAATTTTATAATTATAAAATGTTGGAAACATCCTGTAGTAATGCTGGTTTGATTAAAATAAATATATAAAATATTAATTTTCTTAAATAGTGCAGTAACAGTCAAAGAAAAGTTGGTATAAATTATTATATTTATTAAAATAAATCTATGACTAACAAAAGATGTGCATATGTATTGGAATAATTTAGATAACTTGGTGAAGGCCATATTAACAATACTAAATAAATGGAAGTATGCAATATTCTTTGAATTTTGAACATTCAAACAGATGAAAATATTACTATTTGAATATTAACATATAAAAATGTATTTTCATCCTAATGCTAATGATGTTTTCATAGAATTAGAAAATATTCATAGCTTTCTGGGAAGCTGAGCCAGGTGGATGGTTTGAGCTCAGGAATTCGAGACCAGCTTGGGCAAGAGCGAGACCCCATTTCTACCAAAAAAAAAAAAATAGAAAAAATTAGTTGGGCATGGTGGTGCATGCCTATAATCCCAGCTACTTGGGGGGCTGAGGCAGAAGGATCACTTGAGCCCAGGAGTTTGGGGTTTCTGTGAGCTAGGCTGACGTCACAGCACTATAGCCGGGGAAACACAGTGAGACTCTGACTCAAAAAAAAAAAACAAAAAAGAAAAGAAAAAGAAAATATTATTACTATATAAAATATAGAGTAAAAAATAGCTGAATCAAATGTGAAGACAGGAAGTGGTAATTTCCATGCCAGATATGAAGTCATTATAAAGCTAGTTCAATTATAGCTGTATGGTCTTGCTACATATATGGAGACATAGGACAACAAAATAGAAGAGAGATGAGACTTAGGCTCCAGTATAGGAAGCTGGTAAATGTGTGATGGAGAAAGCACTGCAACTCAGGAGGAAAGCACAGATTCTGCAAAATAGTACTTGGACAAATGGTTCTTTATGTGAGCAAAAGTAATTAGATCTTTACTTGCACTTTAAAATAAAATAAAAAAAAAAACTCTAAGTGTACTTAGTGATTTTCTTTAGCATTTAACTTTAGCATATGTAGAAAAAAGCTGGAGACTATTACCATGATATGACATTAAGGAAGACAAGAGAGAAAAGACATGAAAACACAAACAGCAAAAGAAAAGATCAATAAATTTGACTTCCCGTGTAGGTCAAGGGCTCATAAACAGAGATAAAAGGCAAGATCCCAACTGGGATGGGATGTTTTTTCTGATCCTTTAACAAACACCTAGCAATTATTCAGAATGTATCAGGACCTATTACAGATCAATAAGTAAAAGAAAAAAAAATCAGCAAAAGATATGAACAACTATCCTCAAAAGGGTTAATCTGAACTGTCAATAAACATAAGAGAATATTTTTAATTGCTTTAAATGGAAAAATGGTGATAAAAGAAAGTTTGAGTAAAGTTTTAAAACACAACAGCCAATAATATATACTGTTTATGAAGCTACATATAAGTGTGCAAAGTATAGAATACAGATGTAGAAGATATCCAACTGCAGGTGGATTATAGGTATTTATAGCAGGACAGGCAGGATGGCATGGGGTGTGCGTGCAGGCTGTGGTGTTAACCTTGTAAATATGTTTGAAGTATCTGAAGCTTAATTGATAACTTATACTTGGTAGATGCATATTTTTATTATATATATGTGTGTGTTCAAAATAGTTTGATTCAATAGGCAAATATTAAATTATATATATGTACATATATATGCATGTTTAAAAATAAATTGTTAAATGAAATAGAAGGATAAAAATAGCATGCAAATATAGCTCACTCCTTACCCCACCTGTGCTCCAGAATTAAGTCAAATTCACAGTCTACCAAATTTTACCATTTGTGTTTTAATCATTCAGGTAATTATTTTCATAACTGCAAGTATTCAATAATAAATTAGGTTTAAATGTTCTGTCTCTCATCTGACTTTGATCTTTCATAATATTGTACTAATTTATCCACATCCACATGTATACATGGTCTAATTATCAGCTTCTTACAAAGTTTATCCTTTTCAGAATTTCTTTAGCATTTCTCAATGTGTTTTGAGGAGAAAGGGCATACAAACTCATATGTTCAAATTGTTATGTCCAAATGTTACAGTAGTTTGCAAAGTCCTCTAAAATCTTGGACAAGTATTTCAAACTTTATTCTAAATAAAGAACTGGAAAATCCTATGAAGTTATCGCCTCTTACATTTTTCTGACTATAGGATTATAAAAAAGTGATAACTAAACATTTTACTTTGATTTACACTTTGATGAAAAAAAATCCCAATTACTGAAATTTCTGATCTAGAGCCTTATCACATAGCTCCCCCCCCAAAAAAAAAAAAAAAACCTGTCACTTTTGTGTCATTCTATCTTCAGGCACACAGTGAGAATGAAAGGATGCTGTAGTCAAACGCAGACTGTGAAGTATTTAAGAAAACTGACCATAAAATGTTTCAAGGCTTTTTACATTGTATTAGTCAAGGTTCTTTGGAGATAAAAAATAAATAGGAGAGAGAAAGAGAGAAGAGAGGATAGAGAGAGATGAAAGGCAATGTGTTAGGGAAATTGGCTTACATGACTATGAAGACAGAGAAATCCCATGATAGGCCATCTGCAAACTAGAGAACCAGAGAATCCTGATGCATGGCTCAGTCCAATTTTGAAAGCCTCAAAACCAAGGAACCAATGTTACAACCATCAATACATAGCTGAAGGCCCAATAACTTGGGAGCAAGGTGCTACTGGTATGAGTTTTAGAGTTCAAAAGCCGGAGAACTTGGAATTCTGACATCCAAAGTCAGATGGAAGAGGTTGACTTGGTTCTGGAAGAGACAGCAAGAAATTTCCCTTCCTCTATCTTGTGTTTTTTGTATCTGGGCATCCAGCCAACTGGAAGCTCCCACCTACAGTGTTGGCAGATCATTCTAACTCAGCCCACCTGCTCACACATCAGTTTCCTCCTGAAAAACCCTCACAGACACAACCAGAAATAATGCTTTACCAGCTATCTGAGTATCCCTCAATCTAGTCAAGCTGATACCTAAAATTAATCATCATATGCATCTATAAGGGTATTATGATTATAGTCTTAAAGAATTGAAATTAAATGAATGGCACAAATTATGAAGCTTTAGAACTTGGCAAATTATTTACTTTAGAAAAGTGTACATATTTAAGCTTGTGTCCTTAGGCTTTCTTGTTTCTAGAATGAAGACAATAGCCAAGAGCAAAAATTATGTCATGAGAGGCATTAGAGAGTTACATTTTGGTAAGCCCCACTGTCAGCAATAGTTGACTTCTATTCAAAACACTACTGAAAGTCTTAGCCAGATTAATTAGTCAAGAGAAAGAAATACAGGATATCCATATCAGGAAAGAGGAGGTCAAACTATTACTTTCCACTGATGATATGATTTTGTACCTAAAAAACTCTAAAGATTCCTCCAAGAGACTCCTACAATTGATAAATAAATTGCAAAAATCTCAGGATACAAAATCGATGTACATGAATCAGCATTTCTATATACCAATAACAGTCAAGCTGAGAATCTAATCAAAGATCCAATACCATTCACAATAGCTACAAAGAAAATAAAATACCTAGGAATATATTTAAACAAAAAGGTGAAACATCTAGATATGGAGAACAACAAAACACTCAGGAAACAAATCACAGAGGATACAAATAAATGGGAAAACATATCAGGCTTATGGATCTGTAGAATCAACTTTGTTAAAATGTCCATGCCGCCCAAAATAATTTACAGATTCAATGCAACACCCATCAAAATACCAGTGTCATATTTCACAGATCTAAGATAATTATATGCTTTGTTTAGAACAAGAAAAGAGCCCGAATAGACAAAGCAATCTTAAGCAAAAAGAACGAATCTGGAGGCATCACAATACCAGACTTCAGACTATACTATAAGGCTATAGTAACCAAAACAGCATGGTACTGGGAGCATAGACTGATGGAACAAAATGGGGAACTCTGAAATAAAACCACCTACTGATCTTTGACAAAGTAGACAACAACATACACTAGCGAAAAGAAACCCTATTCAATAAATGATTCTGGGAAAATTGGATAGCCACATACAGAAGAATGAAACAGGACCCCTATCTCTCACCACTCACAAAAATTAATTCATATTGATAAAAGACTTAAATATAAGACAAGAAATCATAAGAATTGTAGAGGAAAATGTAGGAAAAACTCTTCTACATATAGGACTAAGAATCCAATGGCAATCATAGGAACAACAAGAATAAATAAGTAGGATTTGATTATACTAAAAAATTTCTGCACAGATAAGGAAATAATAGAGCAAATAGACAACCTACAGAATGGGAGAAAATATTTGCAATCTATATATCTGATAAAGGGCTTATAAACAATATTTACAAAGGACTCAAACAAGTTAACAAGAAAGACATGAACAGAAGCTTTCAAAACAAGATAGACAAATGGCCAATAAATATTTGAAAAAAATGCTCAACATCACTAATCATCAGGGAAATGCAAATTAAGACCACAATGAGATATCACCTTACCCTGGTTAAAATGGTTTTATCAAGAAGTCTAAAAATAGTAGATGCTGGTATGGATACAGAGAGAAAGGAACACTTACAGATTGATAGTGGGAATACCAACTAACAGAACCTCTATGAAAAATAGTATGGATATTCCTCAAAGAGCTAAAAGTAGGCCTACCATTCAATTTAGCAATCCCACCACTTTACCCAAAGGAAAAGAAGTCATTTTATCAAAAAGACATCTGCACTCTAATGTTTGTTGCAGCTCAATGTGCAATTGCAAAGATGTGAAATCAATCCAAGTACCCATCAATTCATGAGTGGATTAACAAAATGTGGTATACATATATAATGGAATACTACTCAACCCAAAAAAGGATGGATTTATGCTGTTTGCCACAACTTGGATGGAACTGGAGACCATTCCCCTAAGTAAAGTATCTGAAAAATGGAAAAACAAACACATGTACTCACTATTAAATTGGAACTGACTGATGAGTACACATGTGCACAGAGAGAAGTAAAACTCAGCGGGGGAGAAGGAAATGATGGAAATTATACCTAATGAGACAATGCACACTATCTGGTTGATGGGTACACTTATAACCTTGACTCAAGCAGTACAAAAACAAGTCATGCAACCAAAACACTTGTATGCGTGTAATATTCTGAAATTAAAAAAAGAAAAACTCAGTGGAAATGAAGCTGTAGGGAGCTGTAGGACAGCAGGGGCAAAAATATACCTAATGGGTACAATGAACACTACTTGTGTGATGGGCACACCTATAGTTGTGACTCCAGCATTACGAAAGTGATCCATGTAACCAAGAACATTTGTATCCCCTTAATATTTGGAAAATAACAAAATAACAAGAAAAAAAAAAGAAAATTTGACTGGCATAAAGAAAGATCTGCCACTATTTTTCAGAATGTACACTTCACTATGATTATGTCTACCTGAACATCTTTGATAAGTGTTGGTGACAAGTGTGCTGTTATTTTAATATTAACTGCTAAGTATAATTAATTGATTAACAGTTTATAAAATGAGTCATTAAGAAAACAATATTGGTTTCAGTGCTGAAAATATGTTAAAAAATTCGGTAAGTTTTTACAGAGTGAGAAGACGATGTAGGTCAAATAACTGAGGTTCTAAACTCGTGTATAATTATCACAAAGAAACAAGAGCACTATTGTGCAAGAGAGATATTTTTATGAGAAACTAGAGATCATTCAGAGTACGCTAGTATTTTATCTAAAGTAAATAATTCTCCAAATATAATTTACCCATTGGTTTACATATTTTTATGAATTTATAAAAAGTACTGTTGCAATTGTCTTTGCTGCTCACAATCACATATTCTAACAACTATCTACTTTTCATACTTTTAAATGCTAGATTTTAATCTAGTGCTGTATTCAAAGAAAATAACCTCATGATTTATAGGTGACTACTTAAAATTGAACCACTATATCTCACAGGTCACAGTTGGACTGTTAACAGAGGTTTAGCTAAGCAGTTTTTGCCCATTCTTCTTATCTATGGTCTTAAAGTAATAGTTTTATATAAAATATAACTTATTCCAGGATTATTTTATGTACTATAATTTAGCTTTTCTTTTTTAAATAACAGAAATTTTTCTCAATCCCAAAGTACAAATTCTCATTTTTTTCATATTTTGCTTTTTTGACCTATGAAAACTATTCCTGGAAATATAGTCCTTTAGATTAGTCCCAGTATGTAGCTTCCATTAACCCACCTTAGTTATGCTTCATGTTTTATTTATTTTTCTAATTAGAAACCCAGCCAGATTCAAATGCTGAAATCAGCAAGGGGGCTAAAGGAACCCACATTTTGTCTTCTGGAGTCTTAGGTGTGCGTAATCAGTGCCCCTTGTAGAAATGCGCAACATGAGCTAATTTTTATAAAACTGGAACAAGTCTCACATATAATTTTATAATACCATAAAAACTAATGTTATGTTAAATTATTTTTTTATATTCAACAAGGACCTTAGGAGGAGACACAGCAGTGAAAGTTACAGTCTCTTCAATGTTCTTTGGATTTCATTCTATAATGGATATCCTTTAGTTTTCTAACTTTATTACTCACTAATAACAAAGATTTAAATTATTTCAACAAACAATGTCTTAAATATTTTAGCACATGCAGTTTATAATTTTTTAAATTTTTTTCAAACCAGCTACATTTTAGAGTTGATCCATTTTCTATAAAAGAGATATTCATTGTCAACCAAATATTTTGCTTCATTTGACAATAAAAGTGTTTTTTCATTAACCTACATTTTTCAGGCCTTTAAATGTTAATTTTTTTAATATTCTTAAGCTTTTAAAAATAAACCACAATTTTGCCTCCCTTTGAACTTTGCCTCATTTCAAACCAAACTATCCTTTTAGTGAATATCCAATAATAGTAATAACAGTAACAGTAATAACAGTAATTTGAAACTGAACAAGTGAAAAGTTCACAAAGAGATATCTTAAGTTATTATTTGTTCTGCATTAAAAATAAGACAAAAGCTAAAATAATAATTAAACAAACTAGTATTTTAGCTTGAAATATTAAAAGAATATGGGATTTCTACAAAATCATGAAGACAGGAAAAGGGATGTTTGTGACTCTAAATCAAGATATCTTAAACCAGCTTTTATTCCCCTGACAGCTAAAACATTCTTTCAAATACCAAGATGCCTATCCAATTCTTATCACATTTTTAATTTTATGACCTGGCAAATCATTACTATTATTATTATCATGAACTTTTTACCCCCTTATTGTCAGTAATGCCAGCTATTTTGGTTGCTTATGTAGAAACTGCCATTATATTCGTCATCCACTCCTCTACTTTCTACATCTAAATTAAATAAAATTTTACTTGAAATTGCCTCATAGATTTTTTCATTCCTTTCCATTCTTACTGTCACTATCCCAGTCTAGGTATTTCATCAACTAATTATTGAATTGCGGAAGTAATATCATTTCTGCTCACATTTCCTTTGGCCTCAACCTCTTCCAATTCTTCTGATACTAATGAAGAGCCACTTGCTATCGGAAGACCATTATCGTCTTGCCACTACATTGATCAAGATCTGATAAATGCTCTCTGTTTCCTAAACAATCACAATCTGAGCCCCTCTCCATTATTCAACTTTCTATCTGAATGTGTTAAACAATGATCTTTGATCTAGTAAGGGGCTTTCTCAAAGCCCCTGAACATATTTCTCACACCTGATTTTGTGTCTTCCTTATTCTCGTGTTTCAACCTAGCAAAGTCCTCTCTATTCTCAGGTTCTCTAAATTTCACCCATTAATCAACCCTATTAAAAAAGTGGAAAAAAGACATGAAGAGAAACTTTTCAAAAGAAAATAGACTAATGACCAATAAACATATGAAAAAATGCTCAATGTCTCTGATCATCAGGAATACAAATCAAAACCACAGTGACATATCACCTAATTCCAGTGAGAATGGCTTTTATCAAAAAGTCCCAAACGACAGACACTGGCACGGATGCGAAGAGAAAGGAACACTGACACACTGCTTGTGGTGACTGCAAACTAGTACAACCTCTATAGAAAGTAGCATGGAGATACCTAAAAGAACTAAAGGCAGTTTTGAATATTCTCCTGAAACATAATTTAGTATGAGAACCCAAGAGTACAAAGATGTCAGGGCTCTTCACTCTGTTCCTGGCACAAATGCCTAAACAGAAGAACAAGTCAGAGCATGCGGTTGATAGGTTTTAGAAATGTTAGGAAAACCTTTGCCTAAGAAGAAACATTTAAACAGACAACTAAAGAACAGAGAGGGAAATGGAATTCAATTATGCTTAGGTAGGGAGAATTAAAAGATGCTGGTATAGCTGGAGCCAAGAAAGAAAGGGTGGTAGTGGAATGGGAGAAAGCAGAGTTCAGACAATGCAGAACTTTTCAAAACATATTATTGAAATATATATTATAGGACAATGAGAATTCATAGAAAGATTTTAAGTTAAAAGTGATGGCACTTAAATTACCTTTTACAATTACACTTTTTACAAATTACCACTACAATTTTAAAATTAGTGTTTTAAAAGTGTAGTGTTTAACTTTAGTTTATGAAATTGATCAAAGGGAGGAAAAGGTGGGTATAATAAGTGTGAGTACAGAAAATGGATACAAGGCAGGAAGGTTGGCTATAGGAATCTCAATTTAGGGGCTACCATTATACAGTTCAGTATAGAAAAAATTAAAATTATGCTAAAGTTGTTGTATAAATGGAAAAAAGTAATTTGACTTGGGAATCTATTCACTCAACAAACAATTGAGTACCTACTCTGTAGCAATTGCTAGGGAATATAGAAGGTAAAACAATAGATTTAAAAATCTTCTGCTAATGGAACCTAAGTTTTGCTGAGAGAAAAGAGGAAATAATCACATACTAGATTATTCACAAGCAATGGGAAAAAAATGTTACCAGAGCCTGGAAATAAGGGATATTGAGGAAATAAGTAAGTTTTCAATTTGAAATACACTTCATAAAATGCCAAATTAGTTTTTTTTCAAAAATATAAAATATTTTTTAAGTTTATTCATGCAGTAAATATAATTTTGACAGCACAATAAAACTGAAGTGTATGCGCCTATTTGCAAGATAGAAATATGTCATGTTAGAAAAATTGTTCTAGCTTCTGAATTCTAAGGAAGATTGAAGATGACCACATGGAACATGTTTGGAATTATTAAATTAGATTAAATTTGGCCAAAAGCTGCCTCCTTACCTAGCAAACTATAACTTAACTTAATATCTAAGTATAGTGTATCCTAATTTGAGAGTATATTCTGGGAACAAGTAGCCAAGTCTTGGCCAATCATTACAGTTGAGCTTTCAACTATTTATAATTACAGGCTGCAAAATGTCAAAAGATGTCCAACTAAGGCAAATGTTAAGCCAATCTGAACCCATAAGGCTATTTCTGTATGTCATTTCCTTTTGCTGTCTATAAAAACTTCCTGTCCAACTTACTGAGTAGCAATCTGTAAACTTTTACTTGTACAGGGTACTTCCCAATTCATGAATTATTTTTTGTTCAAATAAACTTTGCTAAATCTAATTTGTCTTTCTTTTATCAGGATCTTTCCAAGCAATTTTAATTTAGTAGTGTAAGCATTATTTATAGTTCTATTTTCCTCTCTTAGGTTATTGGAAAAGTAGACTTCACTTATTTATTATAATGGTTACATATTTTAACATCAGTTAATTTCATATTTTTCTATAGAAAAAATCTATATTTACATACAGATTTGCCATGAACAGTTCTCTTTATTGTTCACATGTTAAATTTGTTTTGGTTATGTATAATATTTAAAATATTTAGTTAGTAAATCAACCCTAGATTCACATTGTTCATCTTATAAATTATGTTTTTAAATAAGTTAAAGACATACTTTTATGTTACTCCCATTATGAGCCTATTTGACACAGTAAAATAAATATTATTCTGAAGTTTAAAAGGAACATAAAATTGTTAAAATAAATGTCTATGTACTTAAATAATATAAATTTGTAATGAATATTTTTTTCTCTAAGGCAAATCTAATCATATGTGACACATCTCTGAATTTCATTTTACCAATTTTGAGGTTGATTTTGTTTTGATATTTTTGTAAGATGATTCTTTTGGTGCCGACTTCGAATAAAGTTTGTATTAACTCTATTAGGTTAGCAGATCCTTTTTATAATTCTCAAAGATAGTTTAATTTTATTGTTTTTGAAATATTAAATAGGATAACCTTATCTCTAGTTTCTAGCTATAACACTTGATATAACAATTGATTTAAAGTAGAAGCAAAAGCAGAAAAAATGAATTGAATGGGGAAAAGGAAGGACCACTTTTCCTACCCGCTTTTATGGGATGGCAATGAGTTTAATGATGTCTAAATTGTGAAGAAGGGAATAAAAAATAGATATTATGCTATCTTACAGCCATCACTGGGAAAGAAAGTATGTAGTTATGAAAAGACCGGTTAGGTTACAATGTCTTATAAACATCCATATTTAATGAAATATTCTAAAATGTCTAGCATGCCTGTCTAACTTTGTGGCTATCTATTCCTCATATACACTGGTCCTTAAAAGATTTAAACACTATATTCAAAGTACATTCAATCCCACCAGTGCAGGTCAGCAGAGATTATGTATAAATGCCATGGAGTTTGGAATTCAGAAACCTGTGATTGAGGTAGTTAGAAACAGCTGCAATATTTACTAAGTTATGTGCTTGTATAAATAATAAGCTAAGGACTTTTTCAGAATTATAAAAATAAGTTCTTCAGAATGTAAGCAAATGATTCTAGATGGAACTCAAGTGTTTTCACATGTGCATATGTACAAGTGAACACTGTATCTGCATTTTACTTAAACATATATAGTGTAAAAACACATTTGTCTTATAATTCATAATGTCAGTTATTTAAAAAACAAAAATATGTATAGAAGAGCAGTACATACATGAAAATAGAATCCTAAATATATATGTGTATGTATACATATATAATACATATGTGTATGTGTATTCCTTTTAAAGCAAGTAAAAGAAAAACAAAAGAGAAAAAATAGACTATAGGTAAAAATCAAATAACAGTATTATATATTTAAATACAGTTGTATCAATAGTTATATCAAATAACCTTAAATATAAAGTGAATTTTAATGTAATAAATTGAAAAAGATATACCATGAAAACACAAAGAATGAGAAAGCTGAATAAGCTATATTAATATCAGATAAACAGACCTTTGGACAAGTTAGAAGGTTATTGCATAAGGAATAAAATAGTTAATTTATTAGGAACATATATTAATCATAAACTCATATATTCTTAATAACCAAGCTTCTAAATATGTTACATAGAATATTATAGAATTAAAGTAAGAATTATAAATTTACATAATCATAGGCACAGGTTTTAGCAAGCCTCTCTGTGAGAAAGTTATAAAACAACTTGACAAGCAGTAGAGAATTAGATGTATGAATACTGTTATCAACCACTTGAATGAATTCATATGTACTGAACACTAAGCACCATTGCAAAATGCTTTTGCAGATACTTCAAGCACATTTCATTTATTGTGCACTTTACTTCTATTATTATATTCTAATATATAATGAAATAATTATACAACTCACCATAATGGAGAATCTAATGCATCTCTGATCTGGCAAGAGGAGGAGCTCAGGTAGTGATGCCAGCGATGGGAAGGGGCTGTAAATACAGGTGAAGCTTCACTCCCTGCACCCCCGCTCACCTCCTGCTGTGCGGCCCAGTTCCTAACAGGCCACGGACCAGTGCTGGTCCTCAGCCTGGGCTGGGAAGCGCAGTTCTAAATAACCCATGGGAATATCACAAAAATGGAAAAACAAACGCCACATGTACTGTGTAAAACAAACACCACATGTACCATTAAGTTGGAGCTAATCAATCAACACTTAGGTGCACACATGGAAGTAACATTCATAGGAAATCCAGCAGGTGGGAGGGATTAAGGGGGACATGGGTAAAGTCACACCTAACGGATACAATGCACACTAGGTGATGGACATGCTTATAACATTGACTCAATGGTACTAAAGCGATTTATGTAACCAAAACGTTTGTACCCCAGTAATATTTTGAAATAAAAATATAAAACTAAGTAGATTAATAAAAATATCTTGAAATAAAATGTACATATCAGAAATTTAAAAAATATATTCTTGAGATGAACACGTTCCCAAATCAGATTTATCTATATTGGAGAACATCAAGGTTTTCTGCTTAGACTATTTTTCTGTTTTTTCAAATTGCGTTATTAAAAATCAATATTAAATGTGTTAATTCATTTAGCAAATATAATATTAAGTAAGTAATCATTCAGTTATAATTATCTTGAAACTCTAAAATTTATTCCAATTGTCAAGTCTGTTTTTTTTTATTTTTTAAGTGATATAGTTGTACATATTTTGTGGGGACTTGTGCTGTTTTGATACATCTATATAATGTGTAATGATCAAATCTGAGTAATTTGAATACTCATCACCTCAAACATTTATCCAAAATATCAATTCTTATTTTTCAACATTCTGAGAGAATTTTTGTGGAAATTTCTGACAGGGCAAATATATTTAATTAATCAAATTAATTAGGCAAAACTAATTCATGTATTATTATTTATTATTGAGATTTTTCATACCAATTGAAAGAAATTCAGCATGAATTAAATTATAGTTATATGTGGAACAAAAAACCCACAAAAATAAATAACCCATGGGGCCAGGCATGGTTGCTCAGGCCTGTAATTCCAGAACTTTGGGAGGCTGAAGAGGGAGGATCGCTTGAGACCAGGAGTTTGGGGTTGCAGTGAGCTATGATTGGGCTACTGCACACTAGAATGGATGACAGAGTGAGACTTTGTCTTCAAAAATAAATATATTAATAAATAATCCATGGGTTAGATAAAAATCACAAGGAAAAATTTAAACAATGTTTTGATCTTAATGAAAATGAAAATGAACCATATCAAAATTTGTGCGATGCAGCAAAGCCTGTACTTAGAGGCAAGTGAAACCTTCAAATTATTGTGTAATGGGAGTCCTCCCTTTTCCTCAGGAAATATGTTCCAAGATCCCCAGTGGGTATGTGAAACCGTGAAGAGTCCTGAGCCCAGCTGCTGTCAATTGGAACACATTTCTGTTCATGTGTTCCGTCCACAAATTTAATGCCTTGTCCATCTTAACTAAATACTTATTATGCACTGTGGCTGTAATTTTTGCAGTATGAGGTGCATCAGCAAAATGTATTTATTTTTCCTTTTTCACAATGTCATTGAAAGATTTGTTCTTACCATAGATCTTGGCAACCTCAGCATATGAGTCTTTTTTCGTTCCCTATTTAGTGGAAAACTTTCACTCTTTTTATTTAAAAGAAACACTTTATGGCTTCTATTTGGCCATAAACACAAACTTTTATATTATTTTTTAAGTCTGAGGTTATATCTGTTTTCAGTCTTAGTATCATTTAAATGTGTATTCTTTCTTTTTACTTATTCAACCTTGAAAAGATTTGTCTATTTTTTCTTTAGTTTCTGCCTCCCTGATTTTTTGGTATGTTTTTTAAAATCTCATATTTTATGCTATTCTTCTGTTCATACATTCCTAAGTTTGCCATATAACTCATTAATTTTAATTTCTAATTCATCGTTTCTTTTTAAATAAAATATAGCTATATTTACTTTTGTAAATAGTTGAGGATTTTTTTTAATGTATCACAGGTTCATTTATTCCATAAATATTGATGCATAATATTTTAAATTAATTTTAGGTATTTTAATGTTTCTACTATTTTTGTCTTCTTTAATATGTGCATTATATAATACTATTTTTACAAAAACATACAGCAGTGATATTTATTATCACTTCATTATCAAATTTAAACTTAATTGTGTATTGGTTGGAGACCAATGCTAGTAAGATTGATATTCTTTGAAGTTTGTCAAGGCTATGAACTAGAACTTGAACAATTTTATAAAGTAGTATGTACTTATGGAGAGTGTGTTTTATATAACTATTGTACAAAAATAATAATATGGCTATACCTATTAAATATAGTTTTTCATATCTTGTATATGTTTTATACAGTGTACCCAATCTATCTATGGTCATGACAAGTCTGTTGAATTCTCCTCATCATTAACAGTGAATATATACATTTCTGTACTTCTCTATTTAATTCATATATAGTAGTGATTTTATTTGGTTATATGATCAAAATTCGTTACACATTCTAAGTGAATTGAATTTATCATTGTACACTGATGTTGAATGATGACTTTTTTCTCCAAGTTCCTTTTATCTGATATCAATATAGCTACACACATGTTTTTTGTTTGTTACTTCATTTATTTATTTTTTTAGTGTTCTTAACTGATTTTCCACACGTGTACTTTAACCTTTATATGCCCTTGGCTTTCTTGCAATGCATAAGCATCTGCATTTTTAAAACTTTAATGAAACAATCTTTACTTTCAAATTGATAAGTATAATTCATTAAGATTATTTTAATTATTGATATATTCTGACCTGTATTGCACTTATTTTAATTATTGATACATTTAGATCTGTATGTTTGACATCATGATTTATTAAATTTTTATCAAATTTTGTTTTGTTTTAATCCCTTCATGCTTTATAAATATTTCCTATATCTTCTACTTAATAAAATAGTAACTTTGGCATCTTGACTTTAGCCTTTTTGCCCAAACCACATAGTATTGATATTATCTAAAATTTTCATTCTGCTTTTTATAAAAATATATTACTATTATCTTTTTAAAAATTCCCCATTTGTTTTAAAGAAATAATTTCTTTTTTACAAAGGTATTTTACTAACATCACTGCTAATGTCTGTCGCAGCGTTCTGTGGGATTGATTGCCCTCACATTTAAATGACACTTACAAAAAACTTTCCTGTGTGAGACAATAAAAGTTTTAGCATTTTTTTCAATAGAGTCATATTTGAATTATAATATGATTAGGTATAAATTTTTGAATTCAAAGTTATTTCTTCATCATTAGCTCTTTATGAATATCTAATGCGTAAGTTGATATTTAGATTCTATCTTTGTGATTAAACAGGGACAATCAGAAAAAAAATCCTTAGTTAACAGTTGCTACCATAGCCACTCCACCCTGACTTGTGGATGGGATTCTTGCCTTTATATTTTGGGATAATGTAAAATCACTAAGTATTTAGTCTTGCTTCTGCATTTTCCTAATTCCTGAATATGTAGGAATGAATAAACTGATTCTATACATATTTTACATGTTACCTCCATCCCAGGCTGAAACATTAGAAGAACAATGAAATAATATTAGTTGGATATGACACCAAAAACACAGCACATTAAAAAAGTAGAACATTATGAAAGTTAATTCTTTAAAAATATAGTCTTTGATAACATCAAAAAGAAAATAGCAAAAAAATTAAATTTAGCCCATGAGGATATATTCTCAAAGCATATATATTGAAACACTTCAATCCAAAATAGCAGCACATGGGAAGATTCTCTATATCATTAATCAATAGGAAAATGCATATTAACACCACAATGAGCTATCACCACAGGCTTAATAAAAGTACTTAAACAACAAGAATAAAATACCAAATACTGGCGAGGAGGTCTCGGAGCAGCTGGAACGCTCATAACATTTCTGGTGGGCATGTAACTAGCACAGTCTCTATGAAAAACACTTGATATATTTACTTATAAGTTTAACCTATACTTATCATAGGGTCCAACAACTCCACTGCCACATAATTAGCCAATAAACATTTATGTTCACATGAACCCTTTATGTGAATATTTACAGCAACCTTTTTCATACTTTCCCCAAACTGAAACAAACTCAAATGCCCTTCAGCTGACAAATAGACAGACAAGTGAGGAACATCAACATGATGGAAAATTAGTCATCAATAAAAAGAAACAAATTGCTGATATATGAAACAACGTGAACAAAACTTAAATGCTGTATACTAAGTAAATATCTGGATTCAAAATCCTGTATACTCTATCATGATATTTATATGAGATCCTGAACAAAGCAAAATTATAAAAGCAGGGCTGTATTGGCTAGAGGTGTTGAATACAAAGGGAAATCAGTGAATTTTGGGGGCTGATGGAACTGTTCTTTACCTTTGTACTGGTGATTACATGACTGGACTACAGATGTTTATCAAGCCTTCTATGACTGTACACTAAAAGCAGTGATTTTTTTCTGTATGTGTGCTGAACCTCAATAAAATTAAAAAGAAACAGTAAGCATGCATAGCTATGTCTGTGGATGTGACTTGTTATATTTTACTTCAGTTCCTGACTGAATGTTTGCCTTGATTGTGTCTCTCTTTTTGGGGAATAATATGACTGAGACACTAATTAAATTTTATGATGTGATAGAATTGTTCTGTATCATGATTGAGGTGGTGGCTACAGCAGGTCATACATTTGTCAAAACTCAAATGTCTTACACTAAAAAGAGCAATGTTCAATGTGTATAAATGACACCTAAACAAACCACCAAATATTTTAGTGGGCTAATTGAGAAAAATAATGCATATATAGATGGAAATTTGTGATTACTAAAT
This sequence comes from Mirza zaza, assembly GCA_008750895.1. Classification (NCBI taxonomy): domain Eukaryota; kingdom Metazoa; phylum Chordata; class Mammalia; order Primates; family Cheirogaleidae; genus Mirza; species Mirza zaza. The sequence goes on along the minus strand of VSMD01092387.1, from coordinate 60,922 downwards.
ATATATTCTAATATATCTATTTTCAAATATAGAAATTATAAAACAATCTATACTAAGAAAAACACATACATGTAGTTTAAAAGTATCCAACATATTTTCAATTCATCTATGGCCATACCACCCTGAAGGTACCTAATCTTGTCAAAATATTCTTGATTCTATTTGACAAAGAAAACTGCCATTTGCTATATTGATCAATCTAATTTAACATATCATTTTATGTGTTGTACAAGTTTGACTATCAATAACTATCATGAATTTTCTTGAAATTTCTGAAATTAGGTGCTAATCATATTGCTGAAATGGTATGCTTTGAGCATTACTATAATTATAGCTAATTTTGCCTGTAGTGTGGATTTAGTATCAATATGTTAATTATGAGAATTAAATTCCTGTGATTCTTTCTAACAGTTATATTTTCATTTACAAACAATTTCCTCTTAACCATTGACTCTCATTTTAGTTCAAGACATTAATCTTTTTCATGCAATTTTAACAGCAGTGAGTGGTATGAGAATGCTTATTATTATAATGGTTCTAATAAGTATCAGGAAGATAATAGGTTTGCCACTACATGTAAATTCAAGTATTTTATGGATAAGTATTATGATGACTCTTCTATGATGTGAATTTGATGCAGGCTTAATGAAAAATTATATAAGTTTCGCCACATATTTATATATTTTAGTTAAGTTGAAATTCTTAAAAATAAATGTCAGAGAAAACAATCTATGGGAAAAATGTAGAATTTGCACCGTAGAAGGTAAAATATGTATAAATAATCTAATATGTATATACATACACATTTAAGTTGACATTTTTGTGTAAATTTATTATTCTGTATAAACCATATCTTATTCATTCTTGGAACAGTACACACACACTGCAATATAAATAGTTCTTTTCTGTTTTCAAATCTGTTCTTTTAGTTAGAGTTAAAACATAACATTAATTTTATAGCCACAGTTACTTTTTTGTCCAGCAATAACCATCTAAATAAAGACAATCGATTCTGATATGTTACCAATGATTTTGGAAGAAGAGAGAAAGATTAGACATGCATTTTGGAGGCTGTTGGCAGCTGTCTCTCCATCTTCTATAATTCAAAGAAGAAACAGTGAAAATCAGAAAGGTGCAGAAAAGAGAAATGAAAAGAGGCAACATCATATTTAAGTTATCCCTAGTATCTAGCTGTAAATCAAAGTGTTTTCTATAGAAAATCTGTATAACTCTTTCTAAATTAAGTCACTATCACTCATGTCTTTCCAATAAACAATATTTTTCTAAATTAATTCAAGTTATATACTATCAAGTTGAATTAATAGTTATGGATGACATATCAGCTAAATGTAGTTTGCTAATTAACCTCAAATAATTATTTGTCCTAAAACTAGAATATCAATTTATATTAAAACAATTCTAAAGCTATCTTATCAATGCACCACACAATTCTTACTTATTCTGATAATTACTTATGCTCAGCTATATACATTTTTGTAGATATTTATTTCCATTTTAATTAATAACTTTTAATTTTAATATCACAAGCCTACAAAGGATGTTAGGAATTTTAGGCTATTTTGAAGTGTATCTAAGCTTTTGAAGTTGCTTATGTAAATATTAATGGAATTTCATACAATTGCAGTTATTAGATTTGAAAGACTGTTACGAATATAATAAAAAATAAAATTAAGAAATAATTTTAAAACATATATTTGGCTAAATATATACTCATATATAGTGCTTAAATGACATCCTCAAATCTATAAGAAAAATATATTTCGGTAGAAAAATGTGCATAAGACTTTAAAAGTTACATAGCAAAACAAAATATCCAAATGGACACATTGCTCAGCAAATCTTTATGAACACACCCACATTACCACTATTCAGACCAAGAAATAAAATGTTTTCAGGACTCGGAAGTCTCCTTCATACTCTCTTGCAGTTACTACCACTTGATGGCAACCAGCATCATTTCAACTACTGCTACTAAAAAATGTACCCATTTCATATAAATTAGAAGTGGACAGAATGCACCTTTTATATCCTTTCCTGCACTTACCTCTCATGTTTATGAGAGGTAATCATGTTGCCCTTTATATCATCACTGTGTGCTTTCACATTGCTATGAATTCTTTTGATTCATTCCATTGTATGAATTCCATTGTATGAATATCTTTTGATTTATTCATCTATTTAATGGTTGCTGACATTTGAGTCATTGTCAGATTTTGACTGGTATGAGTAATTTTGCTATGAACATCCTTGTGTTTACTATTTGGTACAGGATTATATGTCTCAGGGACATTTCAAGGAGGGACACTGCTGAATCAGAGCACATACAGAATGCATGATCAGGTTTGATAGATAATGCCAAAATTTTGTCTAAAGCGATTGACAAATTTAAATTCCTACCTGAAATGTATAAAAATTCTAGTTGTTCTATATCATTGCCAAAATTTGATTTTGTTCTGCATCTTTTCTCCACATTTTGGTGAGTGTGTAGTGGTGATTTCATTGTGGTTTCAATGTGTATTTCCCTGATGATTAATGAGGTTGAACACTTTCCCCATGTTTATTGGCTAATTAGATCTCTAATTTTGTTTAGTATTTATTTATTTATTGTGTGTGGGTCTTATTTTATTTAAAAAACTTTAGGAGCTGCAAGTATCTTTTGTTACTTGGATGAATGATATCATGGTGAAGTCAGGACTTTCACTGTGTACATCACCAGGATAGTGTACATTGTACTCCACTGGTAGATTTTTCTCCTCCACCCATCCCATTCTCCCCCTTCGTAGTTTTCAATGTTCATTACCGCTTTTTATGACCCTATATATTCTCCATTTAGTTCCCATTTATAAGTGGTATCTTTTTCCATTCCTGAGATACTTCATGTAAAATAATGGTTTCCAGTTCCATGCAAGTTGCTGAAAAATATATTATTCCATTCCTTTTTATGGCTGAGTCATCCTCCATAGTACATACCTACCACATTTTCTTTATCTAATCATCAGTTGATGGGCAGTTATCTATTGAAGTATCTATTGAAGTATCTATTTAATCTTCTGTTCATTTTTCTTATATTGTCCATCTTTTTGTTACAAAGTTAAATATGTTCCTTATGCAAATATGAAATATGAGTTGTCAATATGTATTTGCAAATTACTTCTCTAAATTTGTTGCCTGCATTTTCATGTTCTTAATAGGTTTTCAATTCTAATAACTTTAAATGTTGTATGCATTTTAATAAAAATTCAGATAAGCCAAAAAAGCTTAGAGTTACTTCAAAATATACATCTATTTTAAATATATTTATTTTATTTAAAAAGCAAAATAATTGTAGCACAAAGTACTCCTTAAAGATTATTAAAATCATAACAATTGGAAATTTTTCCAATCTACTAATTATTTTGCTAATACTTAATTTCTCCTCTATTTTGTGATCTTTATACCCTTTCAAGTAATATTTATTTTCTCAATTAGAGAATTTTGTTTGCTCTTGTAGATTTATTAAATTGCCTAGTGGTGCTACTTTTAACTGAACATATTAAGAAATATCACATATGTTAAAAGGTCCATTCTTATGACACGCAGGTGGAAAGAAAAGAGTCTCCTGATAGAGTGAAGATAATATTGCTGAGGCACTCTAATCCTGGGAGAACCATTAAGAGTAGTATAAGTTAAAATTATTTTTGTTGCTTTCTATAGTTTAGTAAATACTACATCTAGTTATTCACACAAAAGATGGAAAATATATTTCAGCTTTGAATTTAATTTTCTACATGGAAATTATGAGCATTATACATATCCCTATGTAATAATATAATAAATTATATTTCTGAAACAACTTTATTATAAAGTCTTCTTAGTCTGTGGATACTTTAGCCCATGGATACTTTAGCCCTATTATATTACCTTAAATTAATCCCTATTTATGACTTTCATAAGTGTTTCAGTTTACCTGAGTAAATTAATTCTACATAATCAGAGATTCTTAGTACCCTTGTCATTATTCTAACTCAGTGATAGATTACCCAGCAACAAAACTTAATAATCTATTACTTAAAGTAAAAAATTAACCAGAATTTGCAGTAAAAAAATTGGCAACACATTTTAATTTTATCATACAAATATTATGTTGCTATGAAAAATATCACTTTGCATTGTACAATATTTGTGCTATTTAATCATTACCTTGATTAGCAGCCCAAGAGATTGAACTGGCTCTTGTTGCATTATCTTGAAATTAAACACCAAAAATAAAATTAAAATATACTTGGTCAATTCAATTAAACTGTTTAATTCGAGCATATGAAGATGTATATTTTACTATGGATCAAATATATTTGACCCTTTCCTACATATCAGATAGATTAAAATGAATCTATTTAATCTACATTTACATAGAGTCGGTTTAGCATTAGAAACTCCATAGTTTATTTCCAGGAGACTAAATCACTTGAAAAAGTTTATTTTATACAAATAAATTTTTAAAAGGAATTAATAGCAAAGCTATCAATACTGAAAAAAATCTTATATACACACTCCTGTGAATGCATTACCACAGTCAAGGTAGTGATCCTGTCACTCATTGACTTCATGTTCCTTTATCATTCTTTCACCCTGCCTCTTTCTCCTCTTCTCAGACAACAACTGAACTGATTTTCTAGATGAGTTTGTATTTATTATACTAGAAATTTATATAAATGAAATCAAACATTATGCATTCATTTTTGTCTGGTTTCCTTCACTTAGCATAACTGATATCTATCCATTCTGTAGAGTTGATCAGTACTTCATTTCTTTTTATTGCTTGGTAGCAATTGAATTTTTTTCCCTTCCAGTTTGGTTCCATTAAAATAAAGCTGTTAAGAGCATTCATGTATAAGTCTTTGAGTAGATATATGCTTTCATTTCTCTTTAGTGAATTCTCAGGAGTAAAATGTTCTATCAAATTGAATGTATATGTTTAATATTTTAAGAAAATACCAAGCTGTTTTCTAAATGTATTGTACCATTTTACAATCCACAAGCAGTGTATACAGGTTCCACATGCTCCAAGATTTTTATATTTTTGTCATTCTAGTAGGTATATATTGGTATCTCATTGTGGTTTTAATGTGTATTTCACTAATGACTGTTGATATTGAACAACTTTGTGTACATTTTTTGCCATTTTTATATTTTTTTTTGTGAAGTGTATGTTCAAATCTTTTGTTATTTTTTATTGGATTGTTTGCCTTATAACTGAATTTTAATAATTCTTTAAATAGTCAAGCTTAAAGCTCTTTGTTGAATGCATAATTGTCAAATATTTTGTCCCAGTTTGTGGTTTGTATTTCATTTTATTACCAGGATATTCTGAATAGCAACATTTTTAATATTTATTAAGTATAATTTGGTTTTTTTTTCCTTTGTGGGCATTTGTGTCTTATTTAGGAAACTTTCACCAAAGTTCAGGTCACTATAAATATCTCATGTTTTATTAAAAATTAGCCCTTACATTTAGTTTTATGATCTACATAGGAAGTAAAGATTGAGGTTCAATTTTTTTTTTTTCTGCATACTATTATCAAAATTTTCCAGGGCCATTTGAAGAAGGGATTATCTTTGCTGATTGAATTGCCCTGACACAGATGTTGAAAATCAACATACGGCTCTCTATATCTGGACTCTTTAATCTGTACCATTGATGTATTAATCTATCTTTAGGTAAGTAATACTTTGTTATGAGTACTACATCTTGGAATAAAGTATTGCAAATTTTACAATGTTTTCCAAGTTTTTGGCTATTCTAACTCCTTTGTATGCCAATGTAAATTATATAATTAGCTTGTCATATTCTACCAAAAAAACAGTCTGCTGTAATTTTGACTAAACTTTACTTGAATCTTTACATAATTTGGGGGGAATTTATATATCAACAGCAGTAAATATTCTATTCCATTAACATAGTATAAATCACAATGTATGTGGTTTGTTATTTTTGAATTCAATTTGTTTAATCATTTTAATATGTATGTTCAAGAAGAAATTATGTAATTTTGTTCTTATAATAACATTATGTTATTTTGTTATAAGATTAATGGTAGATAGAGAGAATCAAATGAAAAGTATCTCTTTGATTAAATGTTGGATAGAATTCATATGTGAAAGCATATGAGCTTGTAGTTTTCATTGTGGAAAGGGTTTAAACTACATGTCTAATTTATTAAATAGTTATGTTTATTTAAATTGTCTATATTTTCTTGAATCATTCATGTCTTTAAAGCAATTTGATCATTTCATCTATGATGTCATATTTTTGACACAATTTGGAAAAAGTTATCATAGTACTCTCTTAATATCCCTTTAAAATCTGTGGAACAGGTACTGATGTTACTATTCTCATTCCTAATATTCACTAACATGGTTCTTTCTTCTTTCCTGACCAGTCTGGATAGAGGTCTATAAACATTATTGATCTGCTCAAGGACTTGATTTCAACACCCAACTTTATTGACAGTTTATTGACAAACAAAAATTGTATATATTTAAGGTGTACCATAAGACGTTTTGATGTACATATACATTGTGAAATGATTACCACGATCAAGTTTGTTTATATAACCACTCTGTCACATAGCAACGTTTTTTTCTGTGTGTGGTGAGAACTATTAAGATCAACTCTTAGCAAATTTTCTTAACAAATTGCAAGTACATAATATAATATTATTAACTATATTCACCATGCTGTCCAATAGATCCTCAAAACATATTTATTAATATGAATAAGCAAACCTTTCCACCCTTCACCAATATCTCCTTATTTTCCCTTTCCCTAAGTCCCTTGAAATTATTATTCTATCCTTTGATTTTCTGAGCTAAACTTTTACATTTTATATACAAGTGAGATCATACAGTATTTGTCTTTCTGTGTCTGGCTTCTTTCAGTAGCATAATGTTCTCCAATTTAATTCATGTTGTCATAAGTGGCTGGATGCTCTTCTTTTAAAAAATAATTTTTAATTATTATGGGTACATAGTAGTTATATATACATGGGGTCCATGTGATTTTTTGACACAGGCAGGCTTAATAATATTTATTTTATGTGTGTGTGTGTGTGTGTGTGTGTGCATGTGATGTATCGTCCTCTCATTTTCTTTATCCATTTATCCATTAACAGACACAGGTTGTTGCCATATCTTGATTGTAGTGAATAATGCTACAATGACCATGGAGGTTTAGATATTTCTTCAACATACTGATTTTATTTCGTTTGAATGTATCCCCAGATGTAGGGCAACTTTGATCATATGGTAGTTCTATTTTTAGTTTTTGAGAACCTTTACAGGTTTTCCATAATGGCTATACTAATTTAGATTGCTATCAGTAGCGTAGAAGGGTTTCTCTAGCTCCACACCCTCATCAAGACTTGTCATCTTCTGTCTTTTTTATAATGATTGTTCTAATAAATGTGAGGTGATATCTCATTGTGGTTTTGATTTGGAATTACCTGATGATTAGTGTCTCAGTTCATTTTATGTTGCCATAAAGGAATACCAGAGGCTGGGCAATTTATAAAGATGTTTATTTCACTTAAGGTTTTGTAGGCTCTTCAAGAAGCATGAAACTAGCATCTACTTGGCTTATGGTGAGGGCCTGAGGCTGCTTCTATTCATGGAAAAAGTGAAAGGAAGCCAGCATGTGCTGACATTACATAGCAAGTGAGGAAACAAGGAGGGGGGAAGATGCCAGGCTCTTGGTAACAACCAGCTCTCAAGATAACTAATAGAGTGAGAACACACTCACACACTTATCCCTCCTCCAAGGAGGTTATTAATCTGTTCTTCAAGCATTTACCCTCATGACTCAGATATCTCCCATTAGACTCCATCTCCATCATTGGGGATCGAATTTCAACATGAAATTTGGAGAGGATGTCTATCCAACCTATAGAAATTAGTGATGTTAAGTACCTTTTCATATACCCATTGGCCAACTTTATATCTTCCTTTGAGAAAGAAATGTCTATTAAAACGCTTAGGCTATTTTTCATTATGTTATTATTATTATTATTTGCTATTGAGTTGTTTGAATTTTTATATAATTTGGATTTTTTCTCTATTTTTGTCACTTTCCTCTAGTATAATTTTACATTCTTGCTATTGTTATTTCCTTTCCTTTGTTTAATTTTAATATCTTTTTATTTTCTAGTGTCTTATTGTAAAGGCTGAATACTGTAGTTTGAGGCTTTTCTTCTTTTTTAATATGGGTCTTGATTATCATAAATTTCTCTCTATGTCTACGTTAGATGCCTCCTACAAATTTCAATATGTTTCACTTTATTTTCATTCAGTTTATAGTATTTTCATATTTTCCTTTTATTTTTTCATTTGACCTTTTAGTTACTTTGAAAATTGTTACATATGAAATAGTGGGATAGATTCCAGATATTTTTCTATTATTAATATCTAGTCTAATGGCATTATGGTTAGAGAGCTATTGTGTATCAAATGAATCATTATAAATTTATTAATACTTGTTTTATGGTTCAGAATTTGATATAGCCTAGAAAATGTCTCTTGTTTAGTTTAAAAACTGTGAAATATTCTGTTGTGGTATATATTATTCTCTGAATGTCACTTAGATAAAATTTGTTCCTAGTGTTGTTTAATGCATTATACCTATACTGAATTTGTCTAGTTGACCTATAAATTATTTAGAAAGTACTGGATTTCTTCACTATAATTTTAGTTTTGTCTAGTTCTCTTCATAGTTTTTGGATTTTTGCTTCACATATTTTGAAGTGCTGCAATTAGGTATATACATGCTCAGGATCACTATGTCCTCATGAATAGGCAGCTTTACAATTATGAAATGACCATTGTTATTTCTGGTTATATTCTTTTCTCTGATATCTACTTTATCATGTGTTAATATAGCCACAACTTTTTTAAAAAATTAGGGCTAGCTTGCTATATGTATTTTTAAATCATATTTCTTTAAATCTACTTAGGAGTTTATATTTAACATGGTTACATATAGGCAGCTTAGAGTTGTTTTTATTGTTTCGTTTTGTGAAAACTGTTAATTACTTGTTATTTTCAAAATCAAAGTTAACAATGTCCATACTTTGTCTTTTCCTCATTTTCTGCTTACCTAAAAATGATACAAGCCATATATGACAAACCCACAGCCAACATCATACTGAATGGAGAAAAATTGAAAGCATTCCCACTTAGAACTGGAACAAGGCAAGATTGCCCACTATCTCCACTACTATTCAATATAGAGCTGGAAGTCCATGCTATAGCAATCAGACAATAGAGTGGAATTAAGGACATCCAAATGGGGGCAGAAGAGATCAAACCCTCACTCTTGGCTGATGACATGATATTATATCTAGACAACCCCAAGGATACACCAAGAGACTCCTTGAATTGATGAATGAATTCAGTCAAATCTCAGGATACAATATCAATACACACAAACCAGAGGCATTCATATACTCCAATAACAGTCAAAGTGAGAACCAAATCAAAGACTCACTTCCCTTCAAAATAGCAACAAAGAAAATAAAGTACCTAGGAATATATTTACCTAAGGAGGTAAAAGACCTCTACAGGGAGAATGATGAAACACTGAGGAAGGAAATAGCAGAGGATGTAAACAGGTGGAAGACCATACTATGCTTGTGGGTCAGTGGAATCAACATTGTTAAAATGTCTGTACGACCCAAAGTGAGCTACATTCTGTTTTAGTTGTGATTTTTATATTGCTTTGTGTTCCATAGTAAATAACATTATTAAATTATTACTGTCCCATTTCATGAATATGTAAGTGCCTTAAAACTGTATACTTCCATTTCACCCCTCAGCCTTTAGGCAGTTGCTTTCATTCCTTTTACTTTTACATATATTATATACCCTACAATGTGTAATGATTATATTTTTATACACATTTATATTTAATGAGATTTTAAAATAAGAACAACATTATATATTTACCCATATATTTATATTTCTTGTGTTCTCCAATACTGTGATTAGATCTAGGTTTCCATTTGTTATTACATTCATTTGCCTAGAAGAATTTCTTCAACATTTCTTGAAATAGAGGTATGCTGATAATGAGCTTTTTCAAATTTATATATCTACAAAAGTCTTTATTTTGCCTTCATTTAAAAATAATTTTTCTACAATAACTTTGCACATAATTTTTTCTTTGATGTCTTATTTTTTCTTTCTTTTTAAATTTCAAAATATTACAGGGTAGAAATGTTTTTGGTTAAAGAGGTTGCTATAGTAATGATTGAGTCATGGATATAGGTGTGCCCATCACACAAATGGTGTTCATTGTACCCATTAGGTAGGTTTTGCCCCTCACCTCTTCTCCTCTCCTTTATATTGATTTGCACTGAGTTTTACTTCCCTCTGTGGAAATATGGGCTCATTGGTTAGTTTCAATGTAATAGCGAGTATATGTGGTGTTTGCTTTTCCATTCTTGAGATACTTCATTTTGGAGAACAGTCTCCAGTTTCATCCAGATTGTTGCAAAGCTATTAATTAATCTTTACCTACCATTTTATCCAGAAATCCCACTAATGATTATCTACCCGAAGGAAAAGAAGACTTTTCATCAAAAAAGACATGTTACACTTGAGTGTTTATTGCAGTACAATTCACAGTTGCAAAGATGTGGAATGAACCCAAGTGACTGAATTCATGAGTGGATTAATAAAATGTGGTATGTGTATACCATGGAGTACTATTCAACTGCAATGTTTTGTTTTTTTTTTAATTAATGTCATATTACTCCTTCAGGGTATACTTCAGCTTTCCATATTTCATAAGTTGTTATATTTCCTTACTCTTCTCTGATTTGCAATAGTTTCTTAGTCTTCCCTTGTCTCTCATTACTTTGACATTTTAAAGAGAGTTTATATGCTATTCTGTAGAATATTCCTGAATTTGTATTCATATTATATTTTCTCATGATTAGATATGTTATATATTTTTGGCAATAATATCACAGAAATGAAGTATCCTCTTCTGTGCAGGATATCCAGGAGTACATTATAATAATATGATGTTTCACTAGTTATGTTATATTAGATTACTTGCTTAAGTGGTGTCTATTGGATTTTTCTACTGAAAATTCACTGTTTTTCCCTTTGTAATTAGTAAATAGTTGGGGAGAAACATGCGGACTTTGCAAATATTCTTTATTTTCTAACTTTTGTCTACAAATTTGAACATATATCGGTGGACTTTGCAACAATAATTACTATGATGTTATAATGGTGATTTTCTCATGACATGTATATTTATTAATTGAAATGCTTCTTTAGGTTGAAATGTGCTTTATCCCCATTTATTTATTGAATGACTCATCAATATGGACTCACAGATAGATATTTTATTAATTAATTATAATCCAATTCTTTGGTTTGTTGCCCCCACTATTCCAGCGTTAATCGTTGAGGACTTTATCAAGTTGGATCCTGGTTCCTTCTTATATCCTCCTATTTCACTTTATTTTTAAAAATTTTATTTATTTTAGCACTTTCCTATATTCTTGGACCATAACTTTAGATTTGTCTTATTATTTCCTTCCCAGCCATAGAATCTACCATTTTTTCAAAGATCTCTAGTTCCTTTACTTTTTAAAGGGTATATAGAAATTAAGAATGTAATACTTGACATATTCTTTGCTGCTAGATTCCACTGTTTCTAAGTCCTCTCAGAAAATATATATAAGAAATATGTGTGGTATCTATAGTGATGTCCTTCCTCAATCTCCCATATTGATCATCTCTCTCTCTCTCTCTCTCTCTCTCTCTCTCTCTCTGTCTTTCACTTGTTTTTTCAGTCTGGGTATGTGTTATCCATTGTAATGATCTTTTCAAAATATCAAATTTTGGTTTCTGTAGTTTTTCTGTTCCAATGTCACATATAGCTAATATTATCTCTATTATTTTCTTACTTCTGCTTGCTTTAGGTTTAATTTATCCTCTTATAGTTTCTTAAGGTATAATTTTATATTATTAATTTGTGACTTTCTGTTTTTCTGTTTCAATGATAAAACTTGCTTTCTTGTGCTGTATTTACTTTCCACAAATTTTATGTATTGTAATTTCATTTTCTATTTGTTTCAAACTGTTTTCTTTTAAATTTTCCTTGAGATTTCCTCTTTGATTAATAAGTTATTAACAATCATTTTAATTTGCAAAATTTTGGAGTATTTTTTTTTGTTAGCAATTTATGGTTTTATCCTATCAGAATCTGAGATCATTCCTTATAATATTTACATTTTTGTTAAGTTTTAAGTCTGTTTCGTGGCTCAGAATATGGTCTATTTTGAGTAATATTCCATGTGTAATTGAAAAGCATATGTATTTCAACGTTGGAGGTGAAATACATATGCTTGTTGGAGGATTCCATAAATATCAATTGGGTTATGTGGTTGATAGGTTTATTTAGGAGATCTATATTCTTACTGATTTTCCATCTATTTGTTCTATGAATTCTGAGAGGATAAAGAAAAAGCAATATCCTATAACTGGATTTATATATTTGACCTTGTAGTTCATTCAATTAATTAGCAGAGTTGAATATTTCTTACTAGTGCTTGGTTGTGCCTGCCTCCCTAGGCACATGTCTTCCCTTTGATGTTGGACTAGTTTGTTGCCCTATGACCATACTTAACTGATGGGTTGAAGAAAGTTTGTGAACTTACAATTTTCTATCTTGTGTGTGTGGGTGTTTGTGAGTGTGCATGTGTGTATATTAAGTTTAGGAGTGACTGACAATTTTTCCTCACTTCTCTACATTCTCAAGTAGAAACCAAAATAAACTACCTTCATATTTTAAAGTGATTTTTTTTCTAGGTAGGGGGTTTTATATTATCACTTTCAAAACAAATGTACACACATAATAATACTTTCAAGATATTCCCTAACTGACTTCTGAATTTCCTTGTTTCTGGACAGAAGTCCATCTCTTACCTTCATTTTTCTGTATATATGTCTTTTTTACTTCCCTGATTTTTGCTTATCACTGGTTTTACACAAGCTGATTATGATGTGCTTTGTGTGGTCTGGCTGATATATTTTATATTTGTGGTTTTTAAAAAAAAAATTGTTGAGATTTTTAGTGCTGTGATTTTATACTTTTATTCAAATTTAGAATACTTCTTTTGTCTGCCATAAATTTCTCCCCTGCCACTCCACTTCCTCAGGGATATAAAATATATATACATTTAACCACTGGATATCGTTGTACAACACACAAATGTTCTGTTGTTTTCATCTAGTCTTTCTTCTCTTATTTTTGAATAGTTTCAAAATACAATAATGTATTGATATACATTCAAGCTTGGTGATTTTATCTTCTCAAATGTCTAATCTAACATTAATAGTTTCCAGTAAAATTTAATTTATCTATTATAGTTTTTACTCTAGAAATTTAGTTTGGATCTTTATTATATTTTAAATGTCTATATTTATTATGTTTGATATTTCCTTTATCTCCTTGAATACATGAACATAGGCTTAGCAACTATTTTAATGTCTCTATTAATTCTATTGTTTATTTCATTTGGGGTTTTAATGGATTGATTTTCTCTTCATAATTTTTCTGCTTTATTTCATGTTTGATGATTTTGTTGGGTGTCTGAGATCATGAAATTTACCTTGTTTAGTGCTGGACATTTTTTACAACCCTATAAATATTCTTTAGCTTTTTTATGTTGCAATTAAGTTAATTGGGAACAGATTGTTTCTTTCAAGTTTGCTTTAACCTTTATGTGTAGCACTACAGCAGCCTTTAGTTTGGAGCTAATTTGACCCCACTTCAAAGCTAATAATCTTCTTAGCACTCTACTAGATGCCATGGAATCATGAAATTTTTTTCCACTTTGGCTCATGGGAATATGAGCTATTCTACTACAAGATTATTTTATTCTTGTATTTTTACAGAAAGATACATATAAATACAAATGTTCATTGCATTTTATAACAAGGTGTGTGTGTGTGTGTGTGTGTGTGTGTGTGTGTGTGTGTGTGTATTTATGGGAGCCAATATGTTGATTAGAATAATTACATGGGTATATTAATAATGGTGATTTGTAGATTTAGTAATAATGAATTATTAAAATTTCCATCTGTCCATAAAATATGTATGGAATGCTAAATGTTAACACTTGAAATGAAACATATACTACTGCCATTTAATAGCTGATATATTTCTATTTCTTCTAAAAAAAACAATAAAATAATTGGAGATTCTTCTTCCTCTATAGCCTTCATAATCATTTAAGTACAAGTTGCCATTCTTTTCATTTTAAGGGTCTTAAAAATACTATAGGATTTAATATAAAACTAATGAACTCTAAAAATTGGAGTTAATCTTACTTGGAGTATTTCCAGTTAGGTTTACAGGAATCTTTTATTAGCAATTCTAAATCTCTCAGACCAAGTATATGTAATGGTTTGTAAACTTATTGAGTTAGATTCTAATCTAAACAGTATATTTCATTGTATAGCCATATTATCTTGCAACTATACATAACATTCTTGCTTGAAAACCTAGAATGAAGTACTGTGGCAAGCATTATAAAATAGTTTATATGCGTAGTCAAGTCTAAGCACTATTACAAAGTAGTCTAAGTTTTGTTTCTACTTATTAAGTCTTTGCTTTTATGATCTCTTCTTCTATGAAATGTTCTTACTTTTTCTGGCTGATGTTTAGCTTTTTTTATTGTTGTTGCTGATGTTGTTTTTCCATTTCCTCTCCATCTGAAATGTGTATGATGAACTCAGAAAATAACATTGACCATGAATGTATCTTTGGGTACAATAAATAAATAAGAAAGGATAAAAAGAAGAAATAAAAAGATAAGAAAATAAAGGAACAAAAATCTCTCATTATTTAGAGAAATTTAAGTTTTTAAGCCAAATAGAATGACACCATTACTATGACATCTCAAAATATCAGGAAATTAGCAAAAAAACATTGTGTTTGTGACATAATGTCAGCTATAATCTAATTGCTTTAGCCAATAATTCCTCTTCTTATATCTTGCATTACTAAGATAATTCAATAGTTATTTTTGAGCATATGTCATATGCACAAATCAGTAGAAGACAAATATGTGGAAAACATATATTCAGAAAGATTTTCATTACAAATTTTAACGTTTGGAAGTTCCTTTTCATGGTCTTCTTGGAATGACAATTTTTGATGAGTTTTATTTTCACTGACATTATTAAAGCAAATGACAAAAAAATGTTATTGCCCTATGACTATTAATATTGTTTAAAATATTTACCTTTGAAAATAATGAAGGCTTCATCAATAATATTAAACATATCCTTTCTAAAAGCTCTACTAGAGTGCCCTAAAAACTTTACAAATATTTCTACTAAAATTAGATCAAGCAAGAAAGATAACTTAATTAAAAGTTTATTTTTAAAAATTATACAATTATCACCTTTATAGAAATTGGGAATTCCATTTCTCTGGCCTTTTCTAACAGAGAAGAGGTAATAATGTTGATGCTGAAATCAGAACAAGTCCACATTTCTTTTTAAAAAAAAATATATGTAATATGCCACTCCACATTTTAATCTTTGTGTAGAATTTTGACAAACTATTTTTCATCACATTCTATTTTCATAGAGAAAGATAGGAATCAAATAAAATCATGCACTATGAACTTAGGATCAAAAGAGAAAATGATTTTTAAATATGAACTTTATCTTTGAGGAATATTTATCTGCACCGAGGAAATATCAGACCCTAGATCTACGGTCTAATAATACATCCTAGTATCTGAACAATCCTAAATACAGAGATTTGGCAATATCATATCTATGTGACAGGAGACAATAAGTCAAACATTGCATGGCAGGGCCTCCTCACAGATCTACTGAGAACAAACTGAAGCCAGAATAACTAAATCTCTTTTCTAATTCTGGGTTCCACTATCTTTACATATTAGTTTATTTTATCAACCATGTTACATGTAACAAACGTCAGATAGTCCCTCACACCTACTTTGCTTATTAGATGTATTTGATCATCCCAGAGGACATAACTTGTGAATATATCCATGCGTATGTATATTTTTTATTTATAAATATAAATATGTGTGTGAACACATAACTCACACATACATATATAAACATACCAATATATCTAGTTGCAATCCAATGCCACATTGTTCATTCTAGTAGGTTTTATTTTTCCTATGTGGTAATTCTATTCTCAAATTGTGAAAAAACTGGCTCCTATGGTATTAACATATTTATTTATTTTGATATATGAATTTCAGTTCAGGTATTTCATTTGTTTACTTATATTGTAGATGACACTATTTTTTTCATTCCCAATTGTTCATCAATAGTATACAGAAACATGTTAGATCTTTGAATGTTGACCTTATATCACCCTCAGTATGTGCGTATGTTTTAAAAATAGATTTTATTTTTAGACCTGTTTTTGGTTTGCAGCAAAATTCATCAGAATGTACAGAGAATTCCCACATGCCTCTGCCCCACACACTCTCAGGCTCCCTTATGATCAATATCCCATACCAGAGTGGTACATTTGTTATAATCAATGAGTTGACATTAAACATAGTTGTCACCCAATGTCCTTAGTTGATATTAGGGGTCATGTTTTGTGCGGTACATTCCATGGATTTTGATAAAAATATAATAACACAAATTCACCATTACAGTATTATATAGAATAGTTTCACTGCTATAAAGATCCTCTGTGCTCTGCTTAGTCATCTCTCCCACACTATAACATCTGGCAATCATTGATCTTTTTATTATCACTATAGTTTGGCTTTCTCTAGAATGCCATATAGCTAGATCACACAGGATGTGGCCTTTGAGATTGGCTTCTTTCACTTAGGTTTCTAAGCACTTAAATTTTTTTCATGCCTTTTCATGGCTTTGTAGCTCATTCTTTTTAGCACTGATGAATACTTCACTATCTGGTTATATCAGTTTATTTATCCATTCACCTACTGAAGGACATCTTGGTTGATTCCAAGTTTTGATGATCATAAATGAATTTGCTATAAGTATCCAAATGTGGGTTTTTGTGTGGATGTAAGTTTTAAATTCATATCATAAAGCACAATTACCGGATTACATTTTGAGGGCATATTTAGTTTTGTAAGAAACTGCCAAACTGTCTTCCAAAGTGGCTATATCAATTTGTATTCACACCAGTAATGAATGAGAGTTCCTGTTGCTCTACATCCTTCCCAGCATTTGCTTTTGCCAGTGCTTTGTATTTTCACTATCCTAATAGGTGTATAGTGGCATCCCATTGTTATTTTAATTTGTAATTCCTTAATGTCATATGATGACAAGCCTATTTTTGTGTGTTTATTTGTCATTTGTATATCTTCTTTGGTGAGGTGTCCTTTTATATCTTCTACTTACTTTTTAATTAGATTGTTCATTTTCATATTGTTGAGTTTCAAGAGTCACTTGTATATTTTGTTTGAGTTTTCTATTTTTTAATATTTTAAAATGGACAGATAAAATTGCATATACTTACCCTGTACAATATGATGTTTTGAAGTATATATACACTATGCAGTGATTAAATCTAGTGATTTAATTTATGCATTAGCTCACATAGTTATCATTTTATGGTAAGAATACTTTCTATCCACTCTTTTAGCATTTTCAAGAACACAATATATTAACTATAGTCATCTTATTGTATGATAGATCTCTTGAACTTATTCCTCCTATCAAATTGATATCATTTATTCTTTAATCAACATATCCACAACACCTGCAAACACCCCAGCCACTGGTGATCACCATTTTACTCTCTCCTTTTATTAGATCAATTCTTTAAGATTTCACATATGGTGAGAACAGGTGGTATTTGTCTTTCTGTGTCTGGCTTATTTTATTTAACATAATGTCCTCCAGGTTCTTCCACATTCTTGCAAAGGACAGGATTTCCTTCTATTTTCTGGCTGAATAACATTCCATTGGACATATATACCACATTTTCTTTATCTACTTATCCATTGGTGGACACTTAGGTTGATAATATATTTTGGCTATTGTGAATAATGCTGCAATAAACATGGGAGGGCAGATATCTCTTCAACATACTAATTTCATTTCCTTTGGATATAAATTTAGTAGTGGAATTTCTGGATGATATGGGAGTCCTATTTTTAAGTTTTTGAGATACCTCCATACTGTTGTCTATGATGACTATTCTAATTTACTTTACCACTAACAATGTGCAAGGGCTCCCTTTATGTCCTCACCAACACTTGTTATCTTTTGTCATTTTAATAGTAGCCATTCTAACTGGTGAGAGGTAATATCTCATTGTGGTTTTACTTTGCATTTCCCTGATGGGTAATGACATTGATGATATTCATTATTTTTTTATATAATTGTTGACCATTTGTCTGCCTTCTTCACCTTTTTTTGTTTGTTTTAAGAAAGACAGTGCCTCACTCTGTCACCCAGGCTGGAGTGCTGTGGCACTATCATAGCTCACCATGGTTTCAAACTCTTGGGCCTGAGTCATCTTTCTGCCTCAGCCTCAGAGTAGCTAGATCTACAGGTGTGTGCCGCCATGCCAGGGTTAAAAACAAATTGTAGAGACGGTGTCTTGCTATGTTGCTAAGGCTGGTATCGAACTTCTTGACTCAAGAGATTCTCCCTCCTTGGTTTTCCAAAGTGTTGGGATTACAGGCATGAGCCATTTTGTCCACCTTGTCTATTATTTTTGAGAAATGTCTATTCAGATCCTTTGTCCATTTCTTTACTGGGTTTTATGTTTTTGCTATTGAATTGTTTGAGTTCTTTATATATTTCCATATCGATCCTTTATCTCATGTATAATTTGTAAATATTTTCCACTATTCTATAGGTTGTCTTACTTTGTTGATTGTTTCTTTTGCTGTGCAGAAGCTTTTTCGTTTGATGTAATTCTATTTTTCTATTTTTGTTTTGTTTCCTTTGCTCTTGGGGTCATATCTGAAATGTGATTGCCCAAACCTATGTCATAGAGTTTTCCTCTGTTTTCTTTTTTTAATTTCACATTTTGAGGGGCTCATATTTAAGTTGTTGCATGTTTTGGATAACTGTTCTTTATTAAATATGTATTTAGCAAATATTTTCTCTCCATCTTTGGTTTGCCTTCTCAATTTCTGTCTGTTTTTTTTTTTTAATAGTGAATCAGGAGAAATTGCAAGGAATAAAAAGACAGATACTTCATAACAGTAGTTTAATGGAATTGTGATAAGAGGTTATTATATTTAATAAATTATGTTTGCCATTTTAAAGGTTAGGGGTGATTATTTCTTGATAGTTTTCAATGATAGAGAGTATAAGAATTTGGGGAAGATGTGGGTAGAAAAGTGAAAGTAAGTAGAGAAACTACAGAATTTCGGTTGAGAATTATCTGTATAAGAATAAAAAAAGTGAAAGAAAAAGAAAAGAATGAAAATCAAAGATATAATTTGAAACATAAGCAGAGAGATAGTCTAATATTAGAAAATGATTTGAATTACAAAGAATTTTGGAAGACGTCAGGTAATATATTCAGTAAATGATGTGGGGCAACTAGGACTATTTGAAAAGCAAGTGTTAAATACCTACATCAATTTAAAATTACATATATGGCACATTAAAACTTAAGCACCATTATGTTATTACAAAACTTTTTCACACAATCATCCATAAATTTAACTCTATAAAATATCAGAATTAGAAATGTTTTTCAAAGTGTGATCCCCATACTACTAAGTGAAGTATCCCAAGAATGGAAAAACAAGCACCACATATACTCACCAGCAAACTGGTATTAACTGAGCAGCACCTAAGTAGACACATAGGTACTACAGTAATAGAGTATTGGGCAGGGGGGCGGGGGGCGGGCATATACATACATAATGAGTGAGATGTGCACCATCTGGGGGATGGTCATGCTGGAAACTCAGACTAGTGGGTGGAGGGGGGAAAGGGCATTTATTGAAACCTTAAAATCTGTACCCCCATAATATGCTGAAAAAAAAAGTGTGATTCCTGTTTCAGAAGCCATTAATATTCATTTTATTCTGTAAATTTTTTAAAAAAATTAAACAAAAACAAAGAAAATAACAAATACAAAGATATATCAGTATTTATGGAAAACTAAATATTATGAAATGGCAGTCTATAATGCATAAATTTAATACACTATTAATAAATCCATATTTCCCTTTTTCCAACAAGACTATTTTGCTCTGGAGTTGTTTTAAATTTAAATAGTCGGCCGGGCGCGGTGGCTCAAGCCTGTAATCCTAGCTCTCTGGGAGGCCGAGGTGGGCGGATCGTTTGAGCTCAGGAGTTCGAGACCAGCCTGAGCAAGAGCGAGACCCCATCTCTACTATAAATAGAAATAAATTAATTGGCCAACTAATATATATAGAAAAAAAATTAGCCGGGCATGGTGGCGCATGCCTGTAGTCCCAGCTACTTGGGAGGCTGAGGCAGCAGGATTGCTTGAGCCCAGGAGTTTGAGGTTGCTGTGAGCTAGGCTGACACCACGGCACTCACTCTAGCCTGGGCAATAAAGTGAGACTCTGTCTCAAAAAAAAAAACAAACAAACAAACAAAAAAATTTAAATAGTCATAAAAATGTTTGAAACAAAGGCAATGATAGGAACTAAAACTGCTCAATTGTAAAAAATAGATAAATAAACAATTTTTAGTTATTAAAAGTTATATTTGCTGTATACGTAGTTTAAAAACAGTGAAATAGAATAAAAAATACCCAAAACAGATAAAAATATTTAAAGAGTTTAGTGATATACTAATGCAAACTGGTTAGAAATTACAGTATTCAGACATTTTTAAAAACTAGATAGACACTAATAAAAATATTTAGTTGGATTTATACTTTTTACCATAAATAAAAAAATTCAAATCACCCAAAATTAAAACACGAAATAATCATAAACCAAAAACAACTTAGGATATATCAGTGAAGTTTTTTATTATTAATCTGGAATGGGGGAGACATTTCTAACTATCACTCAAAATCCAGGAGCCATGAATGTAAACGGAAAAATAAAATCAACACAGAAACAAACATTTTACCACTTTTGCCCAGGGTGTCACAGAGAGGAAGAAAGAGGTGCAATTCATAAGACAAAATGATTCATTGATAAAAAAAAAAAATACTTGAAATTCATGCATCAGAAAAAGAAAAGTCCTTAATTCTTCAATATATTAAAGTTTCTAAAAGTCAATAAAGACAAAAATAAAATAAACAACAACTTAATAGAAAAATAAATTGATAATGAATATACAGTTGACAGAAAAGTACATTTAAATCATACTTAGATATGTATGAAAATGCTCTACTTCAGTCATAAAAGAGAATTCCTAAAGAAACTACACTGACAATTTCGATCTATATCATGTCAATGATAGAGTGGCTTGTATTAGACTTTCACAAAGAGAAAATTTTAAAAATCTGGATTAAATTAAAACAAGCAAACAAACAAATGATCAACTATTTAAAGATAAGAAAAAGCTGTCAAGGCATTGTAGACTTGCAGGCACAAGATTCCAGAAGGAAGAAAATTTAGTGAGATGAGCCAGACCTTCTCAGTTGGATTCTATCTTTGGGACATTTGTCAATTTGTGGCTCTGGGTCTGAAAGAAAGCAACAACCCAGTGTTCTGTGCAGTCTCATAAATCTGAATTGACAGACATTGGATTTCTTTCTTACTTGTTTTTAACCATATTTTAGAAAACCTTATATTTCTATTAAATAGTTATTCTCAATAAACCTCATTACATCTGCTTTTAAAACTGGTTTGGCTCTCTTGCTTGATCTGTAATATGAAATGAGATGTTTTTGCTGGTGTGAGAACTCCTTCCCACGGTATGCCTTGAGTAGTTAGCCTTCCTGCCCAGGTTCAGACCTCTCGGATTGTTTCAAAGAGATCTCTGGAGTACCTAATAGAGAAACTACTAACTAAGCTGTATGGTTTAAAATGATGTGTGCGTATAAGAGCTCTTCTAAAAGTAATCAGAGAATTTTACAGAATAGCTGGTTCTAGATGTTCTGTCCTTTTCCCAAGAATACCAGGTTAGCTCCAGAATAAGAAACTCATATCTGTCCATGCCACCCATTCCTTATGTCTACATTGCTAAATTCTTACCACGCATATGCCTCGCAAGTGAGGATATCGAATATCCTCAATTTTTAAGACAGAAACAACTTGTAAATGTATTTGTCTGTAAAAATGGTATATATTTTTACAGAAAGTCTATTTCTTGGAAAAATAAAGGGAGGGAGTATCAAATTTAAAATAGGTTTTTTTTTTTTTTTTTTTCATACCCTTTTGAACTTTGCAACTTCCGTAGTTAGGAACTTATTTCTTACAGCTTTTCTATGCTAAACTTTGTCCTGGTCAATTCTAGAGTGTGTACAGAACTGAGTGATATAATTGTGTGCAACCTGGCTATAGTGGGACAAATTTGATTCATAACTATGCAGGTTTTAATTTTCCCATCTGATTTTGGTAAGTATTCCATAGACAGGTTTTTCTATGAAAACCTGAGATTGAGAGATTGAAGAATGGAAATTAATCTTAGTGGCTATAGTGTTAGGATTTTTCATTGAATAGAGATCAGAAAACTCTCCAAGCATTGTTTAGATTATGTCATAGTTTCCTTGTCATTTACTCTTTATCAGATTCTGAGTCCCAGTGATTCCTGTGAATAAGGCGAGATAAATTCTGAACTAGCATAAATACAGTGAAGGGTAATCCTAGGTATAATATCAGAACCTTCAAGTTTCCTGGCTGACCCAAGCCATGACCAAATTAAGTTGGACCTCTCTTGATATAATACTTTTTCTGCTGGAGAAAGTAAAACTAGTTATGGTCTGAAGAAGTTTCACCCCACTTACCCTTTCTTTTTTAATAACCCTATAATACATCTGAATTGATTTATGATTTTTATCCTCTGATATAGACATTAACAGGAGGTCATCAACAAACTCTAGTACTCTCACTTCATGCAACTTTTATGACTCCTTGCTTGCTCGAACACAGTTCTCTAATGACCTGTCTCTTTTAGTTGGAATGATAAAACATGCACTAGTGATATCAGAGTGTGTGAAGAAATCTGCCCATGGCCCCACCTTTGGTAACACCTCAGGGTCACCACAGGGATAATTAGAATTGAGACATTAAGCTCTCAAAAAGAATTTCGAGCCTCCAAATCATATTTATCTTTTAGACCAGCCAGATTGGAGCATCACAGGGTTCATATACAGGACATATAAATTCTTGTTCTGCCGAGACTTTGAGATTCCTGTTCACAGCTGTTGCTGCTATATGGGGGTTCACAGTTTGCTGTTTGGTGGAGGACCTCCTAGCAACTATATTTGGGAGCCAACCGGTCTAAGTTCTCTTGGCCTCAGACATCCACATCCTTCTATTCATCAGTAATCTTTCTTGGATTCTCAAACATTTACTACATTTACTACATCTGCCATCCTGTCATACATGTTTTGAGTACTAATTGACCATTGACTGGATAAATGGAATCCTTTTAGCATAATAGCTATTGAATTTTTACTTATATAAAGGTTAGCATAAAGCCAATTGACCAATATAACCAGCTATTAATACATGTCAATTAGTACTCAATGTGATCCCCATCTCACATTATTAATATCAGCCTCTGGGAACTAGATACATTTGTATATTTGCTGTAATATACTAATTTTTATTATCTCAATTTTAAAAAATGTATCCACATCCTTGACAGCATTTGTTATTTTTCATTATTTTAAATTTGTGGGGTTTTATTTCGAAATATTAAGGGGCTACAAATTTTAGTGTTACATGGATACCTTTTATGATGGTTAAATTGGGGCATTTAGCATGCCCATCACCTGAATAGTGTTCATTGTACTTGGTAGGTAAGTTTTTACTTCTCCTCATTCTTGATTTCCAATGTCCTTTACATCACTTTGTGCCATGTGTGCCCATAAATTAGCTCCCAATTATTAGAGAGTACATGTGGTGTTTGTTTTTCCATTCCTGAGATACTTCGCTTAGAATAATGGTCTCAGATTCCATTCGAGTTACTGCAAGACATTATTTTATTCGTTGGTATTATATATATGTCACATTTTCTTAATCCACTCATAAATTGATGGGCACTTAGGTTAATTCCATATCTTTGCAATTGTGAATTGTGCTGCGATAATCATTCGAGTATACATGTCTTTTTGATAAAATGACTTATTTTCCTTTGGTTAGATACCCAGTAGTGGGATTCTGGGTCAACCAGTAAATCTACATTTATGGCTTTGATGAATTTCCATGCTGCTTTCCATAGAGGTTTTACCAATTTGCAGTCCCACCGACAGTGTGTAAGTGTTCCTCTCTCTGTCTGCTTTCATGCCTGTACCTAAATGTTTTCATTCAAGGCTAAGATATACTTATTCATGCTAATGCAATTTCTGGTATTAATAATAAAAGTTTGTCTGCTATTGTAGTATGTATGTTACGTATTTCATAGCCTCTGTTTCCGCCCCCGCCCCCAAGGATGGAGTATCTCTCCTTGCTAGCAGGCAATTGTGGTGGCAAAGTACGTGTTTTTTCCCCCAAAATTCATGGCCTTTCTTTTGGGTAAAAATTATTGCGATTCATTTTGTAAAAATAGTATCTGACCTCATTCAGCCATGACTAATTGGTTTACTTTCCCATGCTACTAAGCTATTATCAACATTTTTCCATCTAGCTTGCTGATGTTTGCCTTTATTTTCTTTTTATGATTTTCTTTACAATAAATAGTCTATCTGTTTATTTTTCAGATATTTGAGCATTTGTTTTCCTTACTTTCTCTATTTTCAGACACATACATTCTTTACAATAATACTTTTCCAAATTTACCTCATATGTTAGAGTGTTAATGAGAGTTTTCACAGAGAATCTTTATGTTGTTCGTTTATATCATTGGAGTTTCTCGACATCTTTATTTAATTTCATTAAGGTACATATTATTAAATGTATTACACTTCATCACTGGTCTTAATTCATGATAAGGAAAAATGTGTAAAATTTCAGCCTTGGGTAATAATGTAGCTTTAGAATTATTTTAGTTTAATATACTGATTTTCCCCTTTTGGAGGGTTTTTGTGTCCAAGCATACTTTGCTTACCAGCAGTAGCAGGAAAGTAGATAAAGAATTTGATGATATTAGGAGGTGGATTTAAGAAGTTTGTCAGTGGTAGCCACAATCTTGATCAAAGTTTAGCCCAGTGGTTAGTTGTCAGAACAGCAGAGAAGACAACAATGCAAAACGTGAGGAGTAATGTTTACCTTATATTTCTTTTTGGGTATGAAAGGACCCCTACTAAAGACAAATTCCTTGTGTCATTTTATGTTCTTTCATCTTCCACAAAAAAAAAAAAAGATAGTGTGTGGCTCCTTGGCATGTGACTCATTTGGGCAGATCTAAAATATTAACAGTGTATCACTATAATCTTCATCTTGGAGTGCTATCAAAGGGGACCTACAGGTTTCCAGTTAATTGTACAGAACTGAATACTTTCTCAATGTCAGTTATTTCTGTGACTGTCTCATTGTCAGAGAAATTGAATAAGATAGAGATTTGAGCAGATTTTTTTCTTCTATTTTTGACTTGTTCAGTGTGAAGCAGGTTTTCTGATTGAGTAGGTGTTTAGGCATTCCTTACACAAAATTCCTCACAGAATATGTGACCCAAGAGCTAGGGGTATGTGGAAATGGGAGGGAGGAGTGGGAAGAGGATAGTAGGAAACCAGTAGCCAATTTTGCTCCCATGTTCAACCATACTTTTAGCAGCATCATCAGCAATAAAGTACTTCCATTTACATTCCAGTAACAGCGAATAGTAGTTTGTCCTGTAACTTTAGCACAATTGGATATTAAGTTATTTGTGGCAGTTCAAATATGACTCATATCCCTATTGCAAGGGAGATTTATTTTCCTACAGTGCTCGTACATTGACTTGTCACTGATTTGTGGGGGGGGGGAGAGCAGTGGGTGAGGGCCCTGAAAAGTGAAGTGGCGATGGATAAATTGAATGCAGAACCTAAACTGACAACTGTCAAGTTACTCTGAAAAATACAGACCTCAACCAAATATCCATACAGAAAAAGTCATTCAGTGTTTTTTTCTTCTCTAGAAATTATAAACCTTATAGTCATTTACAACTGAGTGAATTTCAGCTCATAATTTATAACATATGTATGAGCCCGTGTGTGTGTGTGTGTGTGTGTGTGTGTGTAGAGCTTTTATAACGGGTTCTTGTTCATCTTGTAGCATGTGTGAAGGCAAATAGAGAAAATGTTTAGTAAGGTACAACCTAGTAGATTTCATTCAGTGTTTCATTTATTGGATTGGGAGGTAAAAACTGTTATCCTAATGCTTTTATGGACTTCTGCATTTTATAGAGTTACATGACTTTCATCTCTTTATTTAGATTTAGTTTATAATTTCTGTGATTCAGCCATACACTACTATTCTCTTTATGTTTTCCTAGCAGCAACATTGATTTGCATTCAATGCAGTTCCTATTCAACATGGCATAATTTTCTATTCTTAATGCTAAAATGTATACAAAGAACAATACAGTGCATCTGTGCCTCATCCTCTACACCAATACCGCATGATATTAGATGATTATTGACATGAACAATGTGTGGTATGGAGAACAATGTAATTTTTCCTTTCCTTGTCTATGAAGGAATAAAAACCATTTACATATTATTAAAGAGTGAAATATATTGAGTACAAAAATTCCATTTAAAACAATGTTTCTATGTTAATTAAGGATATATATGTAATTTATGCATTTTTTATCAAAAGCATTCATTCATAAAAAAAGTGATACTCAGCATTCATGAGATATTTTAATGAAGGAGACCATGATGAGGTTGATACAAATGTTTTCTTTCTGTTAGTGAGTTTCAATCTTAACCACACTTTATAAAATGAGCAATGGTTGAAGGATTTCTTAATAACATCATAGGAGCTCATTCCCACAGCAATGCTGCACAGCAACCTGCGGAGCCTTACCATGGTATCCTGGTTAAATTCTGTTTTGGATAATTAAATTCTGGCCGCATATCTGACTTCTTACAGTTTCTACCCCTTTCTGCAATCTTCTGTTATTTCCTGTTTTGAATTGATGACTACTGTGTCCTGTGGAACAGAGGATGCATAATGGGGCAGAAAGTTATTCATTCTGCTTCTGTTACAGTTGTGGTAGCATAACAGTCTCCAGTTCTATTTTTCATTTCATTGTAACATTTGTGAAATAGAAGCACTCACATTTTCTTGTTTCTGGTCTACTGGGAAAAATAAGTTCCATGAAAATGTGTACCCATTCAATTTCTATTAAAATATGTATTCATCTAACTGCAAGCTAAGATATAGCTTTTTTTCACAAAATATGTATATAGAAAATATGGTATACTTTTAAATATTTAAAGCAAAATTTGAAAAATTGATATTTTTCCAAATAAATTTGAGTTATTCACTTCAAATAACAGTCTGGTTTTCGTAATTTGGGTGTGTACCATTAAGATGCCCTGTAGAAAGCTATACCTATATTGTTTATTTAGTTAATAATATCCACTATGTTTCTTAATGCAAACTCAGAAAGTTCATAGAGTTAATATTTAGGGTAGATGCCCATATTCATCCTAGACAAATTTCAGTGGTTCTAGCACCAACTCATTTTCTTCTTCAAAGATCATTCTGAAGAGAAAGTGGAATTTCATTCATGTCCATGACAATGCACCCTACCCAAATGTCTGCCCTCACGTCCTGACTCGAGAAACTCTTTCATTCCCACTCTACTGAGTTCTGAATTAACACGGAGTCTGGGTGTAACAACATAAACTCTGTCTTTTCTTTTCACACAAGGTAAACCATAGTTTATATCTTACTCCAAAAAGAAAATATATTACTTTTAGGTGTATTAAAAGTATCATATAAGTAAATGTGAATTTACAGGGAATTTGGAGGAAAGGCAAGATTATCAAAAAAAATATATGGACTCCAGTAATGGTTAATGTTGTATCATAAAAATTCTCTGAGTATATTAAAAATGAGTACTTTGAATTAAAATATTAATTTATAAACTTTAAAGAACTGCAGATATACAATTCACACAGACCTAAATTTATTTTCTAACTGGATTTTCAAAATTAAATATTTATATATGTATATGTTTATGTTAAATAATATTGAATATAACATGTAGTATCATTCTTTATTTAAAAATACATGTTTTCATAAGTAATCTCATATTAATCAACCCAAGTTAAAAATAAAGTTGTAGATTTTTTTGGTCTTAAAATCTGAAAATGTTAAATCAAATATATTTTTCTCCCAAATAAATACATGCATGTGTTATATTATAGAAAAAATTTAAGTGTGCTTGTGTGTATGTGTTTCTTCTCTCCACCCTATGTGGGTAGGTGGAAGCACATCCAAATTTTAGCCTCCAAGGACAAGTTAAGCCTTTCTTACCTCACTTAGAAGAGATTCTACGAGGCTCAAGAAAAAATTGGTTCCATTAAGGAGAGACTGATGTCATTGCATGAGTAAAAATTTTTCTTTTTTTCTTTCATTTTTTATAGCAGTAACTAGATAACAGTGTGTAGTATCTTCTTGGTTTTTTTATTATTATTTTTTCCTCCCGTAAGTTTAGTAAAATAAGCTGAGTCTGCAGGCACACCCAGTTGGGCAGTAACTCTACCTTAATAAATGAACTGAGGCCAGAATAGGATCCAAAGGAGATGACATATTGCTGGGTTTTGCCTACACCTATAACTAAATGATAAAGGACACCATCAAAAATGACATCCAAGTCTCTTCAACTAAACAGGATAAAAATACTCTTCTATGTTTCTTGAATGCCTGGAACATGTATCTTTAAAAAATCAACTACTGGTGATAGTAGCCATGGTAGATAACTTGTAAAGGATTCAGTAACCTAACATGCATGTAATCACCTATTCTTTTGCCCATGTAAGTGACACCAGCTCTTCTGCCTTGATATTAAAATCCTTTATACTTAATTTTGATATTTTGACAAAAATTATATTTTCTAGTCTGACATAATGACTTAACATTCCAGCATCAGATTTTTTGATATATGTAACAATGTATGTGTAGCAGTAAAGAACAAAGGCCATTGAGTCAGAGACTCATATCTGAACCCCAGATCTGCCACATGTTTAACTACTCTAAGCCTCAATTTTCTTCTGTTTTTTTTTTTTTTTTTTTTTTTTTTAAATTTCACAATATTATAGGGATACAAACACTTTGGTCAAATAAATTGCCTTTGCATCTCCAGGATCAAAGCTACAAGAAGCCCATGTCCCAGACAGCACCCACCACACCTATTAGGTGAGATTTTACCCATCTCTCCCTCACTCTTCTACCGGCCCAATCCCCAAGGAATGTTACTTCCATATGGAAACATATTGTTGATTGATTGGTACTAATTTAATGATGAGTACATATGCTGTTTGCTTTTCCATTCGTGTGATACTTCACTTAGAAAATGGGCTGCAGCTCTCTCCAGGATAATAAAGGAGGTATTAGTTCACCTTTTTATATCTGAATAGTATGTCATGATATACATATAACATATTTTAATAATCTACTCATATATTGATGGGCACTTGGGTTGTTTCCACATCTTTGCAATTGTGAATTGTGATGATATAAACATTTGTGACTGTTTAAGAGAATGTCTTTTACTCCTTTGGGTAAATACCCAGTAGTGGAATTGCTGGATCAAATGGTAGTTCTACTTTTAGTTCTTTGAGGAGTCTCCATAATCCTCTCCATAGAGGTTGTACTAGTTTCCAATCTCAACAACATTGTATGAGTGTTCCAATCTTTTCACATCCCATCCAAGCCAACATTTGTTGTTTTAGGGTTTTTTGATAAAAGTCATTCTCACTGGAGTTAAGTGATATCTTATTGTAGTTTTGAGTTGCATTTCCCTGAGCATTGGAGAAGTTGAGCATGTTTTCATATGTTTGTTGGGCATTAGTCTGTCTTCTTTTGAAAAGTTCCTGTCCATGTCCTTTGCCCACTTTTTAATGGCATTTTTTGATTTTTTCTCGTTGACTTGCCTGGAGTTCTTTGTAGATTCTTGTTATCAGCCCTTTATCAGATGTATAGCATGAAAATATTTTCTCCAATTCTATATGTTGTATATTCACTCTAACGCTTGTTTCCTTGGCTATGTAGAAGCTTTTAAATTTTATCAGGTCCCATTTACTTATTTTTTTTGTTGCTATAATTGCTTTCAGTGTCTTCTTCACAAATTCTCATAAATTCTTTGCATATGCCAAGGTCTATAAGAGCTTTTCCAACAATTTTGTCTAGAATTCTTATGGTTTCATGCCTTAGATTTTAATCTGCTATTCATCATGAATTAATTTTTATGAGAGATACTGTTTATCATTGTTTTAGATCAAGTAGTGTTTGCTTTATGAATCTGGGTGCACCTGTGTTAGGTGTATAGTTATTTAGAATTGTTATGTTGTCTTGTTGAATTGTTCTTGTTATGATTATATAATGACCATCTTTGTCTTTCATTACTCTTCTTTATTTAAAGAGTATGTTATCTGATATGATAACTGTTACATCATCTTTCATTTGGTTTCCATTTGCATGGAATATTGTTTTACGTCCCTTCACCTTGAGTCTGAATAAATCCTTGTGGGTTAGATGTGTTTCCTGGAGACTGAAGATACTTGCTTGTCTTACTTTATCCGTTCAGCCCAGCCTGTGTCTCATCAGTGGGGAGTTAAGTTCATTTACACTTATTGAAAGAATTGGTATGTGGGGTGGATTTCTGTTTATCCTGTTGAGTAGGACTTGTCGTGGCCTGTTTATAGGATGGAGGATGAACACAGAACATAAAACACAAACGCGCAGAACACAAAGAAATATGCAGACACACGTACAAATGGTTGACTAGAGTAATAATACACCAGGTCCGTTTTATTTTTATACTCTAAAAGATTAAAGTTAGTTCCTTGTACATAACCACCCAGGTGTGGCAATGATAGCCATAAATTCCTGAAAGCATAGACTTATGGAAGCAGATATCCCCTGACTCAGAATTTCAAGGTGGTTGCTCTAGGCACTAGGCATAGATAAAGGACCGAGATTAGCAAGGATGGGCAAAGTGATCCACAGGGGGCATTTCTCATCCCCAGCTTCTCTTAGGGTGACCCCCTAAGATCTTTGGCTGAACCCCGGCAGCTGTGCCTGGCTTAGGTTGCCCCTCCCTTGAGGGGTCTTACTGGTCATTGACTAACCAGCCATCTTATGGGGTGTACGCAGCAACCACAGGAACAATATGTTTATCATATTGCTTCCAGACCCACAATGCTATGGGGCGGGGCTGCTCTTGTTAGTCACAGCTCAGGCCCTTTGTTATGCCTCTAGGCAACACCTTGTTTATCACAGGGAGCCTGTCTGGCTCCAGAACAGATTACTTTCAAGTGCTCTAGGCAGAACACGTACATTACTCACTAACTTTAATTCTTAAACTAGGAAAATATATGTCAGTCCCCTACAAAGACTTAGTTGTTTTGCTTTATCTGTTGAACTCTTGTGGTCTCTGGACCACAGCTCCCTAGTATGGTGACGCTGCACGCCCCTGCGCTGCGCTGGAATAAACCCTCCTCTTGCTTTTACATCAAGTTCTGGTCTCCGTGTCTTTGTGAGTGGTCGCCAAGGTCCAACATTTGGACTTTAGCTTTCGGGTGATTTTACATTGGCTGATATCAGTGCTGATCTGTATTTAATGCAGTTCTGAGTACTTCCTACAGAGCAGGTATTGTCTTGTCTCCGTCAGTGTTTCCTTATCTGACACAATCTTTATTTCTCCCTCATATATGAGATTTAGTTTTGCAGGATACAAAAATCTAGGGTCACCATTATTCTGTTTGAGAATACTGAGAATAAGGCCCCAAACCTTTCTGGTTTGTAGGTTCTCAGTTTAAAAGTCTGTAGTTAGTCTGATGGGCTTTCCTTCCTAAGTTGCCTGATGCTTTCACCTTATAGCTCATAGGAGTGCATCTTTGTTGTTTATTTTGGCCAGTCTGATGACTATGTGTCATGGTGTTTGCCTCTGTGCCATGAATCTCCCAGAATCCTTTGAGCTTCATAGATATTTAGATTTCTAGCAAGGCCAGGGGAATTTTCCTCAATTATTCCCTCAGATAAGTTTTCCAACCCTTATGTATTTTCCTCTTCACCCTCTTGGATGCTTCTGATTTTTATGTTTGGCCTCTTTACCTAATTCTATATTTCTTGTAGGCATTGGCCATTCCTTTTATTTCTTTGCTCTATTTGTGTGACTGACTTGTTTAATTCAGAGGTGTTGTCTTCAAGTTCAGAGAGTCTTTCTTCTGCCTGACCCAACCTATTCTTTAGGTTTTCTTCTGTGTTTTGTTATTCATTGAATGAATTTTCATTTCCAGAATTTCCGTTTTATTTTTCCTTAATAATTCAATCCTTTAGTGATTTTTTCCATTCATTTCCTACATTGATTTTGTGGTTTCTTTGTGTTGGGTTACTATTGTATCTTGTATTTCACTGAGGTTCCCTATAATCCATGTTTGAAATTCTTCACCTGCCATTTCAATATTATGATTTTGCTTGGTATCCATTGTTAGAGAGCTGGCATTCACTTTGGTGGTGTCCTTCCACTCTGATTCTGCATACTTTTGGAGTTCTTTCTCTCATTCCTTCTCATTTGGAGCAGCTGTTGCTTCTTACTTTTGGATTTTCTTTTGTTTAGATAATGACAGGCTCAGTTTAATCTCTAAGCCAGTAGATGATGCTTATGGATAAGAATCAACCGCAGTCTGTATAATTGAGTCAGTAAATATGGTAAAAGGGTGTGCAAATTGATCTCCCAGTCAGTAGATGGTGCTTGCCAGAAGAAAAAAACTGCAATGTTATTTTTGGGTCCTGTGACCAGTTCTAGTTCCTCAGGAGAAGCATTCCAATGGTCCAGATGGTGGGTAGGGCCCAGGACCTTCCAAGTGAGCCCTTATTCTCCACAATAGCAGAAGTGGGAGGGGGGAGAGTAAGACTGGGCATGGATAGGTTGGGTGAGCCTGCCCTCAAGCTCCACAAATGCTGATAAGGGATCTGCTTTGGCAGGTGCCAAAGGTCTACTACCCGCCTCTGGGCAATGCTGCCAGAGAGGGATTGAAGTGGTCCCCTCATCCAGAAAATCTGTGTGTGGAGGCAGGGCTGGTTGAAACCCACAATCAGATATTCTGGAACAGGCCTCTCTCCTTTCCACGCTCCCCTACTCCATGGTTTCTCTCTGGTCTCTGCTGGCAGGCAGGATCTCAAGCCAGCTGAGCTCCCCTATAACTGTGATGCAGGCCTAGGAAGTTCCTTGCCCAGGATCCTGGCCTGAGATGAGAGTGTGGACTTCCTGTGGGAGGAGGGTTGCCCCATGAACATGCCACAGCTAGGATCCACACTGCATTCTCACCCCAATCTGCCCCTGAAGGCATCCATACCTCACAAGACTAATTAACAAATATCCCCTCTGTGCCCCCAGGTAATGTGATCGAGACCTGGGGGCATGAAATGTGGCCTGCACCTGTCAATGAGGCCCTTAAGATCAATCTCTGACCATGCCAGGAAGAAGCATGCTGGTCCTGAGTCATCCATGGAGTACCCAATGTGGTTCAATGTCCCTTTACCTCAACGTATCTTGCTCTACTGGGGGGCCATCAGGCAAGCAGGGCAGGAAGCTCACAGTCTGTATACCCCTCATTCCACTATAGAACCCCAAGAGTGTGAGCCCCTTCTCTGTGGATGCTTCCAAGTGATGGCTCAATTCTCTCTCTTGGCAGCCATGGATGGGGGAGGGGAAAGGGAGGAAAAGAGTCTGGGTAGAGGAAATTCTGCACTCTGGCCATCTCTGACCTTCTCTCTGGAAGGCAGTCCACCCAGAATGACCAGACTCTGGAGTCACGCAGATCAACCAGGATTCAACCCTTGTGGCTCCTACAATGTGGGCCTGAGTTGTAAAATGTCTGTGTGCAGATGAGCAAGACGGGACCTGAGAAGTTGAAGCCCCCTGGGGAGGACAAAGGTGCATGGTTGGTAAAGAAGCAATATGGTGCCTGCCATCCCAGCTTGAGTCTGTGGGATGAGAGGCACCCATTGTTGGGGGGAGGGTTGGCAGACTGGTGCCCTGTTGGCAGGAAGCTCCCAGCTCACTGGCGGCAGCATTCTCTGTGTTCGTGTGAGCAGAAGGTCTCTCCATAGCTTGGGAGCCCACGAACACCCTGAGATGGGAGAGAGGGAGAAATTAACCGCTCTACCTACACTTCTCACTGGTCTCCAAGCCTTCCTGGGTAATCTCCACAGATGCCTTTCTCCTTCCTGTTCTGCTCTCTAACCTCTTCCCGTGGCATATCTTGTAGGTTCTGGCACCCTTCCTTTAGACCTTCATCTAATCTATGTTTCTTTCTGTCTCTTTGATTTTTTCTTTCATCAGAACTTCTCTTACTGAGATGCTCTGGTTAGTGCTGTCTCTGGTTCACCATCTTGTTAGAGAGCCTCAATTTTCTTATATATGAAATTTGGATAGCAGTATCTAACTCAAAATATTGTAAAATAATATATTTAAAGTATTTAAATGTAAAATTTTATTTAATTAATAAATTAACATGTTAAAATATTTGAGCACATAATTATATTTATCAACACTATTAAGCCTATATTGTGTGTTATGTATTTGTCTGAGTTTTTATTGCAATTAAAACCTTGAAAAGTAGGTTTTATTCATTTCCTTTTATAACCTGAATATTTATTTATAGTGATATATGACTTGCTAAATATAATCCCATCAGTAAGGGGAAGACTTGAAATAATTTGCTTCTTAAAAAAAGGATCACATGGATACTTCACTAAGAAGCAATTTTGTAGGAGTAAGCCACATGTATTTAATATTTTGAAATAATATTTGAAACTCTATTAGATGACTGTGGTTTAATACTTTTTTTTCTCTTATTGAGAATCACATTGTTCCAGTAAACACCAAAAAATTCTATATTTTCTTGCAAAGAAATTTGTTTTTATGTTGATAGCTTTGGGATATCTCTGATGTAATGAAAGTACTTGTTTACATTTTCTCCCTGCAGCACACATCTGTTGATTCTAATTCTTTCACCTAGAGATAATAAATAAATAATAAAATAAAACCCATTCAATCATTCTACAATGGAGTGCCTATTAGGGTCTTAAAAGACTTAATACCACTTTCTGCAAGCTCATTTCATGACCTAAAAGTTAAAGTGATATAACCAAGGCTTCAAGTAGTCCTGAAAAATATTAGTAATGCTGAGACAGAAGTCATAATCATGACATAAGAAAAATCCTTAAGTAAATGGAATAAAGACCATAGCAGCAAAGTCTAGTGATATTTTCTTTATAAAGTAGCTGAATTTTCTAAGTACCTACAGAAGAGACACTAAAATTGGTCACAGAAATAGAGCATCAATATAACCTCCTGAGATTTTATTGTGTACGTCAAATGATCAAATGAGGAGAAAACCTGTATAAAGCTCTGAGAAGATTATCTGGCATATAGTAAATATTTAAGTGCATTTACTTTTATTATCTGTACATGCATGGTTAAATGAATTTTATGATAAAATATGTCTAGTTTTTATATGATAATGTGGGTTCATTGTTTCTCAATAATGCTTTTATCACAATGCCATCTTCAGTTTAAGATCTTTTCTAGTTATTTTTATGTAGGAACCTACACTGGCTAAATTAAACCTGACTGGGTCTGTCAACACATCAATTTCCAGAGTGGGCAAAAATAGGTAAGAGGCCCCTTTAATGGAATACTACTTTTAAATATTTAAATCTATCTAAATATAGGAAATAAAGATAGACTAATTTAAAATGATAGCTTGTGACTATTAAAGAATATTTGACCTTATCTCCTTAAAAATGAGATAAATGGAAAATATTAACACAGTAATTACTATAGTTAAACCCATACAGACATATATTAATGTATCACTTTAATGCTTTTGCCGTTGACATATACTCAGACCCTCAAAGCAATCACAGCAGCAACAAAAATAAATAAACGGAACCTGATCAAAGAATTTAAATTGTGACTTTACAGTTAAAAGATCATCATCAATATTACTCTTTCCAAAGTATACATAAACAAATAAACCTGAATTTTTTCTTTTTACCAAGAAACAGATAATCACATATCCTAATTCTTATGATAGTTGGGTTATATAATACATAAATAATTTATTTCTTAGTCTGAAAAATCAATAGCTAATTTTTTTCCTGCTACACATCTTTTCCATTAGGTCTTGAAAGCACTTCTGTTATCCCTTCTAAGCAGGCAAAATCAAATAGACATTTTGATATTAGACAGAATTCTAGAAAAAATATTTCTATGAACTTTATATTCATATGGCTTTGGGCAGTGTTCAGGTTAAGGTAAATATACATATACCATATATGTAACAAAAATCACATTGTACTCATAAATATACACAATTATTATTTGTCAAAAATAAATGAAAAATTGAAATAAAAAGAAGAGAGGAAACATTGATTTGATACCATTCTGTCTTCAGCAAGTAGCTTTAATTCTCAGCACAAATACTGAAGGTTTAGTAAGTCAGTGAACTTGGCTATACTAGTAGTACACACTTTGCAATTATATAAAACTTCCTATCACTATGGGTGCATCATCATAAACAAGCTAGGCTGCTTGGACATGATGCTCTTCTTTTTATCTATTACTCTTTTTATGTGAATTCAAGGATAATACTTATTTTTGAAAGTTACATCTTTTTAGTTTTGATTTTTGCCTTTTAATGGATAGTGAAAGTCATTGTGGATTATCTTAATAGATAATTGTTAGTGAAATTGTGAAATTACATTTCTAGAAGGTTGCAAATCTACATTTACCTTTGCTGTAAGAACTTGAATAAGGGATTTCTTTTCAACATTTTCTCATTTGTGTAAAATAGCTAGGTTAAGTTATTTGATTCAGACCGAACAGAATTTCAACATGAATCTCTTTATTTCCCAGTTATGTAACCAAAAAAAATTTAACTGTCTTAAATTTAAGATCTTCATTTGTAAAATGGGCATAATAATAATCCTATGTTATAAAATTTCTGTAAAGACTACTAAAAGCATCTAAAATCATTTAGTGTTGTGCTTAATATGTATTTAGAATTAAAATTGTTAGCCATTACAGACGGTTCTCAATGGCCATACACAGTTTCAACTATTTTAGTTAAAGGGAATTCTCCAAATTATAAGGAATAACATAGTGTCAGATACTTAGACTCATTAAAAAGCACCTTGTCATTCTATGCAAAAATTTGTGTCCTTCCAGTGATTTTCCAGAAATCCTAGTTTTATCAGCTTTCAGTTCTGGCCCAGTCCACATAGCAGACTGTCTTAAATTACTATAGAATAATGTATTACTGTATCATTTATACTTTAATGAATCTCATTTAAGTAAAAAAAGCAGAGCAAAGCAAAACAAAACAGGTGGAGTTAAGTGGACCACTTTCTTCCCAAAGGTAGTACAAGGAGCATGCTTTTATTAGTCCTTGAAAACTTGATCCCTTATATTCACTGGGTCCTTAGGGGTATATATATATATATATATATATATATATATACACACATATATATGTATATATGTCATATATATGTCTCATATATAAGTATAATATATGTACATTCACACTGACACACATCTACACATTGCATATGTATTATTTCATGATATAATTGATATTTTATAAATTTATTTTGTATTGTTATTTTTTTGAGATAGTTTTCAGCCACTACCCATGATCATATGCAATAACTAAGAAGCAATTATTTAATGTACGTACTTTAACTTAATTTATATTTCTCTTATTTTTTCTCCAAAGTTTTAGATTTTGTTCAAATTTTTACTCTTATAAAAATGTGATAAAAATATCTATCACATAGATTTTTCTGTCTTTTATACAACCCTCTCTATATAAACATATTGTTACCTTTGTAATAATTATTTACGATGAAGGAACTTAGAAAAACTAAATGTAAAATGTGGTTGAAATTGAAACATTTTGTAGGTAATCAGAAGTCCCCCAAGAATTCAGGTAATGTTATAGACAAGTAAGAATCACTATGATGTTTTAAGAAAGGTAACACTTTGACAATAAAGCAATTTATTACTTTTTGTGAGATAAGCTGTGTTGCAAAATAGTGAATAGAAAGTTGCGGCTTCAGTTAAGTTTATGAGTAAGGAAAGAGACAGGAAGGGGCACATTGAAAAGCTTAGCTGCAGAGAAAAAAATCATGTTGCCAGTACCGAACAGATTAGATATGAAAAACAGCCACACTTTGTGTATTGTTTGTGATTATGATCATATTCCTATCACTTCTAAATCATGATTTTATTTATATTTCCCAACAATATTCAATAAAACATGATATATGAGCAAAAATTATGTAAATGTTTGTAAATATGTTTTGTTAAGATATAGACTCTTACTTTCATTAACCATACCATAATTACTATCACAACACATTATATTTTCAATTTAATATCTGAATGTACATGTATATATGTGTCTGTTTGTGAATATGTACAAATCTGTTATGATGAGGTACAAAGATATATCATACATAAGGCAAATTATAATTACTTTGATAATAAAAAGGCTTTGTAGAACTCAAGCTTATACATTTTATAACTTACTGTGTTTTCCTCTTATTTAAATATTTTTTTCAACAGTCCCACATACACTGTGAAGACATTATAATTCTGATTCACACCACCTTTCACATTTGCTTTCTGTCAAAAAAAAAAAATACATGTCCTGTCATCATAAATTCTACTGCAAACCTTTTCCTTTACTGCTCTCATCCTATTCAGAGCCATGCTACTCATCACTTGACAGGATGCAAAATGTAATGGTCATAAAAGTAAAGTCTGCTAACTTTCACTCCTGACAATTTGTCAAAAGGCACATTAAAAAATAATTGGAGAGAAAATGCACAGATTTTTAAAATGTATTGAGTCATTTTTCTTCAATGCTTGACTGGTCAGCTTGTAAGATACCATTCTGTCCATTATTAACAAGCCAAGACCACTGCTTTAACAGAGAAATAGCACTATATTGCACTCATCTTGCTCTTGAGGTTTGTTGCCATAACCTCTGATTTATCTGGAAAGGCAACAAGTAAAATGGTCCTTTAACACATGGCTAGTTTATATTTCCGATTTTATCCTTCATTTAAATATACAGTTTTCCCAAGCTTACTAGTAATATCATAAATAGCACCTGCAATGGAAATAATAAACCCAGAATATTTTTCCTTCTGTATTGTTTCATTAAGACTTATTAATAAAATTTTAAATAATTAAATTGCTATATATGTTATATGCTTAGTCTATCATAAATAAATGTAATAAAACATATTATATTTTAGTGACACTGTTAGAGTCATGAAAGCCTATAAAAATGAAATAAATGACATAACTTGGTGAACTCCATGAAGAAGTAAAATTAATATTATTTGGAACATTGACAGAGAAAAACAAAACTACTTTTGTGAATTGAGGATCTAGGAAAAAGAGATAAGTAGCAAAAAAGAATAAGAAGTAAGAATCTGAGTTAATGTGCTGGCTAAAAAAGTGGAATCAGAATGATATGTTTTCTTTTCTTCTTAAATAATATTAATATAAATATTTTTGCCATAATTATAAAATTGTATCTGGATGAAATATGGATTACTAATAATCAGCAAGATTTTTAATAATCAACAGGATTACTAATTCCTCAGATTTTCTGTAGCTGCACAATTAATTAAACTACAGAAATAGTTATCACAGTTATGTTAATTATTAGCAAATTTAACATGACATGTGACTTTTAAAGATAAGAAACAGGAAATTATAATATTCTAAGAAGCTAGTTGGTCAAGATGCTTAAAATTATACTGAAAATGTTTGATATATTTCTGAATGAAACTACTGGAAATATTAGGAAAAGTTCTTGAGTTTTCATACCTAATTTTGAAATAAAATATTGTAGAGTTAATGAATAACTCTAGTGACATGTATCATTAATGAATATATAACATTTCCCTAAAGTATTAATATTTAAAAGTGATATAATGTTCCTTTTGCCTTTTGTTTCATGAACCTTTTTATTTTAATTAACTATTAATAAATAAATTAAATCTCTATATTTTTTTAAAGTACTTTTTTGAAGGTTCGATCTGTTTTTAAAAGACCATTTCTGGAAAAGAATATATTTTTAATTGATGATATTAAATGCATTAAAGTTTTATATGAAAAGAATATTGAGAAAATATCAAGAAGATTCCCCCTTTCTTTTCTGTCTTCAAAATAATTAAACAATTAATTTTATAAAGCATTAGGGAAACAAATATAAAACTCCTAGAGGCAAGCATTTATCACTGGGCTTTACAACAAAGTCATTTTATTTTCTTCTTAGAAACATTAATTAATGGCCAGCTATTAAATGGTTGATTTTATAAGCCACTTATACACCAAATAAAAAAAATAACATGATAAACAAAACGTATTACCTAGTCCACATCAAATAAAATTGTTCAGAGTTCCCTTATATTATACTTCATTGCTTGTCAGTGTATTAACTATTTATATGTTACCTCAATTATATTTGAGGCAGCACAAAGGCCAAAAACTTGATTTAAGAATACATTGAGAAAATTGAATAAGAAATTATCACATTAAGAAAATGCCATACTAGAATTCATTTAAGGTTTTCTTGAAAAATATATGTCTACTATACAATGTTGTGTATTTTATAAAACTTATGCTTTTATATTTATCATAGCCTTGATATTTAGTGATTCGGTTGGATTCAAGTTAGGTTATATAGCTAGTTCTCTATTTAATAATTATAAATAGGTAGGAAGTATAAAAAAATAAAACAATGAGGGCAATGAGTGAAAATAAGTTTTAAGTCTGATAAACAATCATTGTTTTTCAACAGAGATTATCTACAAGATTTTTAAAATTATAATTTCTAGAGTTTATAGGACAGTTTACTTAATATAATAGGTTTAAAGCACTTGTGACTCTATGCTATGATACAGATATATTATAAAACAGTGTCTGCTGTAAGGTAATATTTTAGAAAAAAATATGTCTTCCATGTTATACCAGTAACAAACATGTATTTCTGAAGATTTTTAGATATCTGTTTATGAAATTGTACACGCATTTGAGATTAGTATCTAATGCTGTGAATACTTTTTCATTTTAACTCGAGAAATATACCAAAAGTAAATCTTGAGAATGAGATTTATGAGAGTGACAGAACGGAATCGTTTGAGAAAGTCAGATTGGATATATAAATTGAATGAAATATCTTCCTTGAACCTGTGGTTCATTGCAGTTTCAGTTTTGCTAGTTTGAATTTTCTTTCTGACACTCTTTGATTCCTTACACCCATCACTGTGAGGTCCTGACAGGAATCTGGTGGTAGTTTTCAAAAATAGGAATGTGTAGTTTTCGTCATATATCCCTACCTTGTATAGCACATTGGCAATTCTATTTTAGTCATATTTTACCTTGATACGCATTTTAACATAAGATTAATATTTTCAGAATTTTGATATAAACATTGATTTCTTTGTCACGAGTCTCTATTATTTCTGTCATATTAAACCAAGATAGTGTGTATCATGTGCCAAATTATATAAAAAGCAAACATAAAAATGTATAACATATTAACTAATGTCATAGTGATTGTAATATCATTTAATGTCACTGAAAATTAGTGTTTACTTAAAGGAGCATTTGATGAAGTAAAGGACCATAATTATATAAAACCTATACTTGTTTTTTTTGTTTTTCTTTCAAAGTGCCATAAAGGATATATAGTTCAGGGTTTAAATATACTCATTCATTATGCTTTTGTCTTCAGTAGAATATTACACAAGTTTTTTTCCATTTCTCATCAAATGTATTGGTGGGCTTCATTTTGCGTATAGCCATTCTTCTGGAACTTAGTACTAAAAAGTACTTCATCTGCTTTCTTATGGCTAGGTGCATAATTTGGATCCGTTCCATAAGTAATTACATATTACATTAATCTTCAAAGTAGTCAGAAGTACTTGAGTTATGATGCATAATAAAAGATGCACTTGCATACAACTGCTTTCTCTTTCAGCATAATAAAAAATACTGACAAAAACACCATCCATTGGGAAAATATAATTCATCTACCTATAATCAATGTCAGAATAGACACTTTAGTTGGAGTGCATAGCTGAGATACTACAAAATTCCATATTACTGGGAATTTCAAAATATTTTAGATAAAGTTTCCAGGATTAAAATATTTCATGTTAAAGAGAACTATTGCATACTTTCATGTCTATAAATTGCTCTGTGTTTCATTACTGTCCCCACAGAAAATTGGGAAGAGGCAAAAGAATCTGCAATAAAGAATTTAATTCAACCTCTGTTTGTATCTCCCTCCTCACTTGGAGATCCACACTAATTTCTTATATCACAAATTTGAGGATTTTGTTTCTGTTTATATTTTAATTTATTTATGGTGGTTTCTAAAGGTTGATATTCTTTCAGAGTTTCTATATTTCCAAAATGTCTTTCCATTGTGCTGGCATTTAAACGTTACCTTCCCTGGATATAGAATTCTTAGATCATAGTTCTTCCCTCCTGATAATCAATGACTAGTATTCTATTGTCTTCTATCTTTCACTGTTGCAGATAAGTCCATTCTCCTAGGATCTTCAATTTTTTTTTACAAGATGCCCAGTTAAATTGGACATGCATATACTAAAAAAAGTTATTTGACATTTATCTGAAATTTGAATTTAACTAG
The DNA here is from genome assembly GCA_008750895.1 of Mirza zaza. Classification (NCBI taxonomy): domain Eukaryota; kingdom Metazoa; phylum Chordata; class Mammalia; order Primates; family Cheirogaleidae; genus Mirza; species Mirza zaza. The sequence continues at coordinate 17,892 of VSMD01092387.1, read as the reverse complement.
GATTTGTGTGTGTGTGTGTGTGCAGTGTGTGTATATGTTAAATCTGTCAACCCAATCACCAGGGAATACCCAGATCCTTGTGAAAGGAGGAGCATCAGGCTGTGATGGTGCGGGTATCTGGGGTCTGGTGCTCAGTGAGTGCCGGCTGCCACACCACCAGCTTGGGGACTTTGGGGGCAGGATCCCTTAGTCATATTCCTAGTTGATCTTACCTTCTAGTAAACCTGCTTCTGAAGATCCAGATTTTCATTTCTTTTAACAATTTTGTATTGTCTAAATACTTACGAGATGTTTTTATGCTCATATTTATGAAATATAACAAAACTTCAGGGGAAAAGTCACCATAGCTGGTTAATTTTGCTGGAATTTTATGTATTCTTACATACAAACACTCAAGCTAGTGCTCAGCTCAGAGAAGTTTGCTTATTTATAACACATGTAAATCTTCATTTTTTTCTTTTCAAGATATGTTAGCATTCTCAACCCTCTATGCATAATATTATTATTAATAGCTTTTAAAATAATCTCTGTTCTCAAAGAATCCATCTCATCTTCTAAAGTGATTTTTATGATCACTCATTTTGAAAACTATGGGAATATTTTACAACAGTCTTTGTTTTAGTAACTACTAATACACTTGATATGTTACAGATTGCAGATTTAACTTGCTATGTTTTTGAATACATCCAGATGATTTCCAGTCAAGACAGTACAGTGATCAGAAATGGGAAAGCCCTGTGGAAGATTATATTACTCATTTATAATTATTTAATACTTCCTAGAGCAGATATGTCCTTCCTGTGGGCCAAATGTAGTCCCCTGTGTGATGTCATCGTGCTTAATGATATGATCTGTTTTTTCCAAAAACGTTGGTGACCTTAATGAGCACCAAGTAGAATCATCTACATTCTTGATTTTACTAAATGTGGTCTAGTGATTTTTGTCTAGTATACTTCTCTTTCCCTCGTTGGTCCAATAAGCAAATACTTAGGTCTAGAGATTTGATCAAATTCTGCTTCAATTTTTCAGCAAAAACACTTTCTTAATGATGGTATATATTTCGTTGTTGTTGTTTTAATATGAAAACAGCTGTTTGTGAAGTTTTCAGTCAATGATGGTAATTGACTAAATCCAGTATTTTATTTGTTATTGAAAATGGTGCTTTCCTTATTCCATAATTCCTTTCCGATTTCAAGATGAGATAATTTCAAGATGAGAAATTTCATGTCATTAAAATATTTAACTTTTCACAGTATGATTACACTGTGAAAAACATGTTAAATACTTGATTTTTTAGAATGTATTGAATACTTTTCAAAATAATGGATTTCTTCTCTAGCATCCTCCAAAGGAGATCAATAAGGATTTATATTTTAATTTTTTGTGAATTTATTATTAATGTATTAAGAAATCATGAGTTTAATATATTTGATGTTTTACAATCCATGTTAGCTATTTTTCTTATTGGGTCTCAAGTCATCCCGTTTTGAAATGGAAACTTCTACAGATTGGCTCACCTTATCCCTAATTTGGCTTTAATTACTACCTCTAACTTTAAATCAGTTTTCCCCCATGACGATAGCAGTCTTTTAAAGCTTTCTTTTACTTGGCTATCATAATATGACCCAGTCTCATTTTGTACTTTCTCTGACTTAGTTCTAGAATTAGTCATTACATCAAAAAAAATACTTTTTAGTGGTAAAATATATTTAGGAACCATAATATGAGCTAGTGATTCTACCATTTTACCCTATTAATTGTTGTTTCTAGATGTTTTTAAAAGAAGAGCCAGAATTATATATTGTGTGTGTGTGTAATAATAATACATGGTGAGTTTAAATGACATTTGAAACTCAAATAGGAATATAGGATTTTTGTTTGTTTTTATTGAAATGAATTTTTGATATTTGCAACTATTTAACCTTAAAATTATGATCACACTGAAGTTAAAACTAATTGTGTGCCTAGATCAAACCTTCAGCCTCCACCTGTGTTATACTCTTTGAATATAAAAATTGTAAGTACATAATTATAACTTTGCAGTGCTAAAATAACTTAACTAGCAACTACAATAGCTATTTTTAAACAGATAATATCTTTAAACAAATACATTGACATTCACAAACCAAACCCAGACTTTATGAGAGTTGACATTTCATAATATCCTCTCACACAAATATAGTATCTTTATTTATATATTTTTGGCAATGTTTTCTTTTGTTGATTTTAATTTTAGAATTTAATCATTTCAATGATTAAGTTTTGCAATATTCAGTATGTTGATTTGGCATTCCTTTCAATTGTGAATTCAATATCACACATTTATATAAAAGAAAGTGTTAAAACATAATAGTAAATATGTTTTTGGTTATATTTAAACATTAGACATTTTGGAAAGCATATGCAATATGTAAAAATATATTATCATATTTTTTGATTACATCTTGACAAGTGTTGTTAGTTGGCAATTGCATTGTGTGATATTCTTAAAATCCACTAAATCCACCAAATCTTTATGGTTGTTTTATCTGGAAGGTAAGTTGCTAATTATTAAATTATAATGAAAACCATAATGTAACATGTTTTAAACTTCAACAAACCTTAAAAAATATTTGGATTATTTCAGGTTTTTGGTCATAATAGATATATCTTTCTAGGAAAGTACAAATGTCAAAGCTGTCCCCTATTTAATAGTTATCCTTACCTTGTTTTTTCTTGGAACTAACAATGAGTAGTTATAATACAGAAACAGACCATAATGGAATTTCTCCCTATTTTTCACTCTTTCTTTACCTATATCTCCATTCATTTAACACCTAATCTCAAATTAAATCTAATCTTTAAATTAAACTAAATTATTTTTAATAAAAATTTCATTTTTTGAGAAAAACTGAAAAACCTCATTGACTAAAAATATCAAGTAGCAGAATTACTTTGTTAATACTTCTTGATATTAACACAGGCTGTCTGTGATCACAGCTGGTGAGGCCTGGACATTCTGTTCTTTCCTTGTATGAAATTCAGTGAAGACATTTGATAATTTGATCATTATGTCTCTTATCATTCCATATACCTACATGTAAATATCTCAACATTTTGACAATATGAATGATTTTGTTAATAAAATAGTTAATCTAATGTGAAAGTGTGTGATCTGCATACAAGAAGGAGCATCATATACAAAATAATGCACTTTTAGAAGAGCAGTGGTCCACAAAAATTGTTTTCCTACTTCCCTATTTTTTATTAAAAACAAAACACATAGCTAGTTTTGTTTCTGTTTAGTTCATTCAAAACAATATTATGATATTTTAGAATTATATTTATGAAAGAATGTATAATCCAATGCATGTTTGTAATCTGTAATCAATTTGTGTTTTACAATAAGAAGAGCAAGAGCTAACCAAATACATTAAAAGTCAATCCCCTTCCTACATTGTCATTACATTTTCTAGTAAATTGTCATCAAATATGTCAATAATGACAGGAAATAGGAAGTTGACATGACAATTTATAATGTTGGGAAAAAAGAAAAAATGAAAAAGTCTATAACTTTTTATTTCTTGCTGGAACACAGTTTAATGGAACATTATTTTCAAGGCAATTGTTAATTGCTCTGCCAATAACCATTCTTCCTTTGTTCCACAGCAACAAAACGTTTATCTGGGCAGTTGCCATTCAGAACAACCACTGAACTTTCCAGTCTTCCTCTACACCATGAGGAGGTTTGAAATTTCTGAGAACAGTAGATCTGAAAATTATTTTTATATTAATAAACAAATTTAAATGTCAGAAAATGTTGGTGGTAAGGTAAGTTGAAATAATATAAACATGAAATGAAATATCTTGTAACTATGGAGATTGTTAGACTTTTATGTTTGCCCGAGTAGTCTAAGTTAAACCTGTTGTCCTGGCACAATATTTAATGCAGCAATGCTCTCTTTAACTTCTAAAAGCTTCTCAATTTGAGAAACAAAATCTATTATAAACCTAGTCTTAATCTTTGCATTTATAGCAGTTTTCTAGAGAGTGCAGTTTAGAAGACTCGCTGGTAACAAACGTGAAACTTAGGAGTAAACCAGCTGAAGAGTTTGCTTTGGAAGTATGTATTATAGTTTAAATAAAAGGTTCACAAAAATGTTATGATTTTGTGTGCTACCATCTATTTCTAGGAACACTGATCTAAAGAGAGCTTTTCAAAAACTGGTTCTTATGAAAGCATATGTAACAACATCATCATTTTTTGAGATTTCCAGGCAGAAACAGATCCAATAGCCAAATTAAAGATCTGGTGCAGGCATACAATGTGAATTAGCCAAAAACAAAATGTGTATCCTATAACGATATACAACTATTATGTACTCACAATAATTAAAAATTAAACATTTCAAAAAATAAAATAAAATTGAGCATACAGTGATAACAAATTAAAGATCTGGGAGAAGATCATACACAGTCATACTCCTTCCCTTAAAAAATGTGTTCCTAGTCCAAAAGAAATTAAGGTTTATAGACAAAAGAGAAGATTGACAAAAATCTACATATAGAAGATAATGCATCTTATCATGGGGTATAACCAGGCCTTCCTGATACCAAGATTTTAGTTAGAGTGTTTCTTCAACTCATCATTTCCTTTCCCTAATTGAATTAAATAGTGATGCTTCAAGAAAGAGAACACTAGTGTTTAGAATTTTAAGTCACTGCAGTGCTTTGAAAGTCAAATCATTATTTTAGTTTGTATGAGATAATAATCTCAAAAGTTAGGTTTCATAATGAATGCAGAAGGTAATTCCATATATCTTAATTTTTCTCTATATACCTAGTAAACTCTAAACATAAAATTTTTCTATGACTTGTGGAAGTGAGGAGAAGTGAGGATGTGTCATAAGAATATTCCCACTATATGGACAAAGTCGCTTCTACTAAATAGAGGACATGATAGCAGAAGGTAATTCCATATATCTTGATTTTTCTCTATATACCTAGTAAACTCTAAACATAAAATTTTTCTATGTCTTGTGGAAGTGAGGAGAAGTGAGGATGTATCATAAGAATATTCCCACTATATGGACAAAGTAGCTTCTACTAAATTGAGGACATGATGAGTGTAGTTAGGCCTAAAATGAGACAAAGAAGAAGGGTGAGAAAGAGGGAGATTTTTTCTGTGCAAAATGGTAGATATAATTTGCCCTTTTTGCTCTTTGTTTACATCTTTAAAAAAACAGAGAAAGACAGCATGAGTTTCAGGTTTTTATTTTAAAGCATGTTATTTTGAGCTTGTCTGAGAAACACTCACAAACCAGTAATGCAAAGATGGAACAAGAAATCATTAATGAACAATTATATCAACTGGTGCAGGAAATCAGCAATTAGAACTTGCATGAAGAAAAATCAATACCCACATGGAACTTGCAACAAATTTCAAAGCAATAGAAGTAAGGACTTACTTTACTAATGAAAGTTAGATAACTCAAGTTGACACATTCAATAGAACAAGATAAGGACAATTCCTGGCTGTTAAATAATAACTAGAAAATTTAGGTTGATATATCAAGGTTTAACTGAACTAATTTTTACTGAAGCCATATAAAAGGTAATATAAATTATAATTCCTTTAACATGTTTTATCGTTGTCATATAATAGTTTTCAATTACATTAAATATTGGTAAGTTCTTAATTCAGTGTTCTTTGAACTTGGAAATTAAATTTTACTTTAAAACAAATGATTGTAAGATAATTAGGTTATACACACACAGTGTTTTAACCATATTACCTTGGGAGTTTAGTGAATACAGACACAAATCAAAAAAAAAAGAAACCAGAAAGGCACTCACATTTTGTTACTGACGGTTGCTTAGGGAGGACACAGCACACTCTGAAGGGCTGTTCAGAGGAAGCGCCAGGTGTCATGAGGCAGTAGGAGGCAGGGAACTACATGCAAAGACTTCACTGTAGTTATCACAGAAAGGAATAGGATATGTAGGTTAATTTGAGTAACTTCAGCAGCTCTGGAGCATGGGCTTGTCCCTGGTCCTTTGGTACCTGACCCGGGTGTGATTAGGACAGGTGTAGAGTAGATGGCCATAGCAGCCAGATAACAGAGGTGGTTGAGGATGGGGATATAACGGGCTGATCAGGAAAGAAAGTGACCATTAGCCAGGGTCTCAAAACTGTGGGTTGAGGCAGCATTTTAGACTATGTTACACATGTACACACCCACACGAACCGCAAGTTGAGATAGCATCAATAATTTGGGCAGTGATATAAAACAGTCTACCATACGTGTAGTGTCTCATTAAAAAGAGAGAGAGAGAGAGAGAGAAATTGGGGCAGAAGAAATAATACAGACATTTTCCAAATTTGATGAAATAACAGTGGCTCATTTAGAAAAGAAACTCAAGAAACCCAAGCAAGACAAACAAATAACAACAACAAAACCTAAGCCTATCATAGTTAAATTATAGATAATCAACATAAACAGGAAATTTAAAGGCAATAGGCTTTTTCTACTGATTTTTAAATAGAAATGACACAGGAGGTGAGATGACAATGGGATAACGTCCTTAAAGTGGTAAAAAAAAAAAATAGCAGGCTATAAATATACATCGAGGGAAACTTGATAAATGAAAGTGAAACAAAGGTATTTGTGACAAAGGAAAAATTGGAGAATTTTTCACTTACAAGCTTGCACTAAAACATGACAAATAAATTAGAAATTAAAGAAACTTTTGTAAACCAAAGGCAAATTATATCATATAGAAACACAGATCTACATAAAGGAATAAAGAGCAACATAAACTGCAAATAAGTGTGTACATGTATAATACATTTATTAGGCTTTATAATTTGTACAATAAATTGACTGTTGAAAGAAAAAGTAAATGAAAATAGTGCCAAATTGAAATTAAATACCACATATCACACAGATAATGAAAATGTATACTACTTTATATATTAATTAAAATTGAATGATAATGTAAACACAATATATCACAAATTGTGGGCAAGAATTAAAGGTATATTAGAGGCACAAGTTTATAATTTGAAATACTTAAAATTATTTTTTGGTTAGGTTGTTATTTGTGTATAAAAATACTACTGATTTTTGTATGTTGATATTGTATCCTGCAATTTAACTGTATTCATTTATTAATTCTAACAGGTTTGTGTGTGTGTGTGTGTGTGTGTGTGTAATCTGTGGGATATTTTACATATAAGATCAAATTTTCTGCAAATAGAAATAATTTTACTTTTCTGATTTATATGTATTTTATTTCTTTTTCTTATGTCTGATTGCTCTTGCTAGTAAGTCCAATACCATGTTGAATAGAAGTGATGAAAGTGAAGTGAGATCTTGCTATTTGCCACAACATGAATGAGTCTATAGGACTGAGGTCCCTAACGCTGGGCCATAGATTGGTACTGGTCCATGGCCTGTTAGGAACCGGGCCACACAGCAAGAGGTGAGCAGCAGGTGCACGAGCATTGCTGGCATCACCACTTGCGCTCCACTTCCTCTCAGATCAGTGGTGACATTAGATTCTCATAGGAGCTCGAACCCTACTGTAAACTGCATATGCCAGGGATCTAGGTTGTGCCCTCCTTATGAGAATCTAACACCTCCTGATCTGAGGTGGAGCTGAGACGGTGATACTAGCACTGGGGAGCAGGTGAAAATACAGATTATCATTAGCAGAGAGGTTTGCCTGCACAGAGACTATAATAAATCAATTGCTTTCAGACTCAAATCAAGACCCCATCAGTGAGTGTCAAGTGACAATTAAACTTCATGTGGTGGCAGCCTTTTAGTAACAAGTGAGTTGATGTACTTCACTGTATAGCTGCATCTGGTGGCAAGATTTAAGTCAGAATCCAATACTTATTTTAGTCCATGCCTGGCCCACCTATTATTTTATTTACCACTTCTCTCCATGCTTCTTTTCTACACTGCACACTTGTCTCAGTCAGTTTTGGTAAGCCTACAAGCTAATCCTAGCAAAAATGAGTAAAACACAAACATCACTGGAGAGCTTCTTTGACAAGGGGGAAAGACCCAACAATGAGACAACACAGAAGACTCTAAGACTGCCAACAAAATGAAAGCTGCATTTAAAAGAAAATACTGACAGTCCTACTTAAATAACAGGTCCATTACAACAGGCAATTCACATTCTCCAAAGCCGCTTTGTATAATATGTGGTTACCGGCTATCCAACAAAGCTATAAAACCTTCAAAACTGTTTTGACACATGGAGACCAAGAACCCTGCAATAATAGACAAGACTTTGGAGTTTATCAAAAGGAAAAAATTGAACACAAAGAACAGAAGCAATTATTGAAGGCCATTACTTTATCAAATGTGTCTGCACTGAAAGCATCATTCTTAGTGGCTACTGCATTGCTGAAGCTAAGAAGCCCTTTACTATTGGTGAAGAGTTTACCCTGCCTGCTGCTAAGGACATTTGCCATGAACTTTTAGGAGAGGCTGTAGTCAATATCAACCAGATTAAAGTGCATGCCCTTAACTCACATCTGTTCGCGCAGCTCTGTGAGAAGATGGGCACAGAGCACACAAGTCTTCTCTTGTGTGCTTTCTACAGAGAGATGGCTTTCTACAGGTAGATAGCTGACCAGAGTTTCTGAGTTATGAAAGCTGCTCCAGACATTTCTTTTAGAAAAGCAGTCACCACTGGCAGCACATTTCAGTGACACAGAATGGGTCACAAAACTTGCTTCCTTGTGTGACATATTCAACCTGCTCAATGAACTCAATCTGTCACTTCAGGAGAGAACAACAACTGTGTTCAGGTTGACAGATAAAGTGGCTGCATTCAAAGCCAAACTGGAATTAATGTGGGTGACGAGTGGGATTTTTGACATGTTTCAAACATTAGCAGAGATTTTGAAAGAGACCGAGCCAGGGCTTTCTTTCTCCCAGCTGGTACGTGATCACCTGTCTCAGCTTTCAAAGGAGTTTGAGCATTATTTCCTAACCACAAAAGACCTCCAAATTAGAAAGGAATGGATCCGTGACCCACTTGTGAATTAGCTAGGTCAACTGACTTTGTCCATGGTAAAAGAGGACCAACTGCTTGATATTGCAAATGATGGTGGCCTTAAAAGTATGTTTGAAACAACTTCAAATCTCTATACATTCTGGATTAAAGTCAAGGAAGAGTATCCTGAGATTGCCACAAAAGCACTGAAAAGCCTGCTTCCATTTCCAACATCCTATCTTTGTAAATCAGTATTTTCTGCAGTGACAGCAACCAAAACGAGATTACAGAGTACAATGGACATGAGCAACATATTTTGGGTGTCACCGTCTCCCATTACCCCCTGATGGGACCATCTGGTTGCAGGAAAACAAGCGCAGGGCTTCCACTGATTCTGCATTACGGTGAGTCATATAAGTATTTAATTATATATTGCAAGGTAATAATAGTAGAAATGAAGTGCACAATAAATTGTAATGTCCTTGAATCATTCCAAAACCATTCCCCACATCCCTTGTTCATGGAAAAATTGTCTTCCATGAAATCAAACCCTGATATCAAAAATGTTGGGGACTGCTGATTAAGAAATTATGCCAAGTGAAATAAACCAGAGTCAGGAAAAAATATTTTATGATTGTACTTTTATGTGGAATCTAAAAAATATATACAAAGAGAAGAAAACAGTTGTTTTAGTGATTTCCAGGAGTAGGGGTGGGGAAGGAAATGAGGAGATACAGGTCAAACTGGCAGCTATGTAGCATGAACAAGTCTAGACATCTAATGTACAACATGAGAGAAATAGGTAATCAAATTGTAAAGTACTTCAGATTCATGCTACATGAGTAGATTTTAGCCGCTTTTGCCACAAAAACAAAATAAAAAGTAACTATGTGAAATGATGAATATGTTAATTTGCTTCACAGTAGCAACCAATTTGCTATCTGTATATATCCCATAATATCATGTTGTATACTTTAAATATGTATAATAAAATCTATATAAAACAAAACAGAGCACCCAAATTGTTTGCAGATAAAACATAATAGAGACAAAACAGGAAATAAAATATGCCTCAGTAAAATAATTTTTAAAAAGAAATGAAAGGTGGTCTCATACTCAAAAGTCAATAAATATAAATCACTGCATTAACAAAATAAAGGAAAAAATAACCCTATCTCAAAGCTCCCTGAAAAGGAGGCTTTAACAAAAATTAACACTTTAAATTTAAAAATTAAAATAAAACAATTGGAATAGAAAGGAACTTCCTCAATCAGATAATCAGCAACTATGAAAAAATACCTCAGGTAACTCTTAATTTGGAAAGACTACATACTTTGAACTTAAAATTGAAAAGAAAGTGGGATATCTATTCTTAATTCTTTAAACTGGAGGTCTTAAATAATGAGGAAATAGATAATTTGATACATGGTACAAGTAAAACTGTCTCTGAAATCGATGTGATTGTATTTGTAGAAAATCCTAAGTAACAACAAAAAGAAGAAACCTACATAGAGTAATTATTTCATTAAAGCCTTTGCACGTGATGCCAGCATATAACCAATTTTATATTATATTATATAACAGCAGCAATTCTTATTTCAGAATAAAAATTAAATAGCAATTTCATTTAAATAACATTAGAAAATTAAGCACTTGAGATTAATTTATGAAAAACTAATAAACCCTATATACTATAAACTCTTATTAATAAAAAAGAAGAAAAATAAACAAAGAGATGGGCCAATCTTCACAACTAGGAAGATTCAAAATTGTTAAATATGTCATTTAACCTAAATATTTACCTAAAAATTTCTGCAATCTTTTTGCAGAAATTGACAAGCTGAGTTTGAATTTTATCTTATATTGAAAGAAATTGGTTCTTACTGGGAGTGGATGGAGCTGGCGCCCTTTCTCCTAAGTGAAGTATCACAAGAATGGAAAAATAAGCACCACATGTACTCGCCAGCAAATTGGTACTAATTGATCAACACTTATGTGCACATATAAAAGTAACACTCATTGGGTGTCAGTAGGTGGGAGGGGGAGGAGGGAAAGGGCATATTCACATCCAGTGAATGTGATGCTCACTCTCTGAGGGATGGGCAGGCTTGTAGCTCTGACTTGGGCGGTGCAATGACAATATATGTAACCTAAATTATTGTACCCCCATAATATTCTGAAATAAAAAATAAATAAAAATTAAAAATGATAAAACAAAATAAAATAATATCAGACTTAAGAAAACAAAACATTGGATAAGTACAATCCTTGAAAAACAAAAATCAAGTACAAAGACATATAGCAATTGATTATAAGATTTATTATATTAATTATATTTATTATATGTTAGAATTTAGTGTAATGAAAAAAATATCCAGCTAAGAATTTGCAGTACAACCAAGCAATGATTAATTTACCTAAATACTAATTTAACTTCATCCACTGCCTTCTATCAAAAAAGACTAGCCAAAAAAAAGAAAATGGATGAAACCAATTCTGCACCATTGTCATTGCCCTATTCAGTGCTATTTAAGACATTCACACCTATAAATTTACTCTCCGGTATTTCCCAGGGAGCCACACTCTCCAGCAATTTAATTTCACTAAGGTTAGCAACTATCTCCTTTCTCTTCTCACATTCCCAAATCCACCCACCTTCATTTCATCTTCTCACACAAAAATGGCCAGTAATTAAGTTTATATAACTTCAGACACATTTTTTAAGAAAGAAAAAATATCAGTTTTGTGCCATTAAATATGCAACCCACAAACTCCTACTTCTCACTGATTGTTTTGTAATAAGATTCTTTTCTCCTAATTCCAGTGTAACTATCTGTGCTTTTATTCACATTCTAGTCTTTTGTAGTGACTTCACATTTCAACGATCTTCATTTTACTTGGGGAGCCACGCGTTTCCTTTTAATGGCTCTTTCCCCTCTCCTTACTCCACTGACTCTCCCCCACTCTCCCTTCTTCATTCTAACAATAAGGTTTTTTCAAGAACTGTTTGCATTTGCTTTTTCCCCCCACTTGTTCAGCTACTTCTAAGCACCTTATAACATTCTGACTTTCATTCTGTTTATTTAAACAAAACTGGTTTGATTAAATTCATGCCAAGGAATCCAATGGACAATTTTCAATCCTCACAAATTTGAATTCCCAAAATTAGAAACGTTGACATCTTTCTCAAAACATTACTTTCCTTTGGTCCTGTAGAATACACTCACGTGGTTTTCCATCTGTCTCTCTGCCTACATATCACACTTCCTTATAGGTTTCTCTTCCTTTGCGTACAGGTTAATGTCGGGAACCATCAGTGCTAAATCCGAGCACTTCTAATGTTTATTCTTCAAACCTTTCATAAATGATGGCAGCTACTCTCATGTTATAGTGAAGTCTCCCAAATCTAGTTCTATTACCGATCTGGTTCTTGAGCCCCATGTCCCTATAGTTAACTATTTCTTAGAACTCGACACTTTGGTATTTTACCAGCACCTCAAACATAACTTGTACAAAATGAAACACTTTGTTCTAACACATTTCATCTAGTCATTCTTTCAGACAGATGTCTAAGCTCATTTTTCCATTCTTGAGATACTTCACTTAGTAGAATGGGTTCCAGCTCTATCCAGGAATGTACAAGAGGTGCTATATCACCATTGTTTCTTAGAGCTGAGTAGTACTGCATGACATACATATAGCACATTTTATTAATCCACTCATGTATTGATGGCACTTGGGTTGTTTCCACAGCTTTGCAATTGTGAATTGTGCTGCTATAAACATTTGAGTGCAGGTGTCTTTTTCATAAAGTGACTTTTGATCTTTTGGGTAGATGTACTCACCAGCAAATTGGTATTAACAGATCAACACCTAAGTGGACATATAGGAATAACATTTATCTGGTGCCGGGCAGGTGGGAGGGGGGAGGAGGGGAGGGGTATATACAACCACAATGAGTAAAATGTGCAAAGTTTGGGACGATGGACATGTTTGAAGCTCTTACTCGAGGGGGGAGGGGGGCATTGGCAATGTATGTAACCTTAACACTTGTACCCCCATATTAAGCTAAAATTAAAAAAAAATAAAAATAAAAATGATGTCTAAGCTCGAAATCTTACTTCTTTTAATCACCTTCACTAATTTCCACAGATTCACAATATTCTACTTTTCAAGCAAGGTCTCCTTATGTTATACACCCAAAGCATCTAATTCTTCATTTTTTGTAAGATGTATTAATTTTCACTTATTCGACCTATACCTATAAAATTCTAACTTAAATCTAAATTTAAGGAAGATTTTCTATCCACTTTAGGTACTTCTCTAGCTTCAGTTCTTATGTAAGTTCTTATTCCACAGCAGGAATAAGTAATCAGTAAGTATACATTAAAACAATTAATAAATTAATTATTTGTTAATCTCCTTATACCAAAGAACCTAGGTGGAAATAGAATCCAATATGTACACTAACTCAATGTTTGTTGAATTTGGTTTGGGGACGATAATTTGTTCTATCCTCTGCAAATGAGCAATAAAATACATACAGAGAATTGTTAGTTAATAATATAGTTTTCAAGTATTGACAGTTTTTGGGAAGGTAGATTAAGCAATATGACAAGCACAAAATCTATGTCGCATGGTGTTAAAAGTGTGTGGTTGGTAAAGCAATGAAAGCAATTAATGATTATGGTATTTTGAGAAATATGACAATGAAAGGTCAGAGGAACCTACAATGGCAATTTGAATAGAAGATCAAGGAAGCTATTAATTGAAAACATAACTTTTGTTAATACTGCATTTCACATATTTTATGATGAACTAATAATGTTATATAATGATGAAAAAGAATTCTTGCCTTCAATGAATTTATTGTGTAGATGTATAAAAGACAAATGAATTGACAATTGTAATACTACATTATAAGTGCTAAACTAAGTTATATACACAATTAAAAAAAAAAAAAAAAAACTTCTCACAGATTATGAGTTTAGAAAGAGAAAACGCTAAGGTAAGGAAATAATAATGAAAAATTTGCAGTAATTCAAGAGAAGGATAACGACTTAAAATAGATAGAAGCAATTAGAATAGAGATACTGCTTGGTTTGGAATGAGAAATACGGAAGATCAAGAAAGACTAACCTGGAGTTGGCAAGAACACCAAAGGCACCTGATGCCGTTGGTCAAGAGAAGAGAGTGCTAGAGAAAGGAATGAATAATCAATAGAAACAGATCTTGCAGATGTCAAATAAGGTTAAGATCCAAATTGAGTGCATTATATGGCAAGGGTGTGATTATTGGTAACCCACTTTGGGGATATAAGAATATTAAAAAAATAATTTTCCCTTTAAAAAGAAGATTCTATCAATGAATTAGGGGTTGGATAAGAATATGAGAATGACAATGTAACAAGAGTTGTTGAACAGGTTTTGCCATTTAAAGGAGACAGGATAAAGCAGCCAAGTGAACTGAAAATAGAGAATATTTCTAAAACTTGACCAAGAGATTTACAGGTAGACTGTTATATAATTGAATGGATAACTTATAAACTAGATAATTCTTGCATAAATTAGCAGATATGGAGTACATTAACATTTTTTTATCCAGTAATATTTTGAGATTTGTACAAAGATTTTCCCAGTGGTAGAGAAAAAAACAAAGAAACTTTAATATGAGCAAAGGATCCCTGTTACTGCAGTTACTTTATTGAACATGAAATAGAAGTCTGAGAAAGACCACAGAAAATGAAGTCTAGTCTTAGATCAGTGTCAAGATATATTGACCAAAAATTGCAATGAAGATGCTATATCCATATGTAAAAGAAAAATTTTATCCTATAACAAAAATTTGATTGTTTTCTAAGTTGAAGTAGGCAGACCTTACACTATAATAAGTTCAGAGTTTTTAATTTTATTTTATTTAAGTCATTTAATTCTTACCTTCACAGTCATTACCAACACAGCAGGATATAAAATAATATGAACATGAGATGGAGCTGTCTAATAAATGACTATAGCATCATTTTAAAAATGTTCTTTTAAGAATCTTTTTCCATGTTTCTGTTACCAATATGAAACTTTTGCCAGATAAAGACATATATTTCAAATAATTCAGTCACTGATAAATTTCTTTAACACATCCTTTAAGAAATTTTCAAAACAAATTCTAATATTCAGAAATTTAATTGTTATATGGTAATGTGACTTTAGAGATATTTTATTTTACTCTTATTAAAATAATTCAAAAAGGATTAAACCTTATTTGTAATTAGTATGCAAAAACACAGCTAAGTAACTAAACACATTGTGTTCTGTCACATGAACAAATATATGCAGTTTTAAATATGCATAGAATTATACATAGAATGCTCATGTAGTATAAACAAAAAAGTAACAAATTTGTCTGTATTTACTGTAAATATCATGATACTCAATTTAATTTATAGTTTAACTAGAATGTAGCAAGAAGAACTGGCATCTCTGGGGTTTATCTATATTATGTATAGCTAGATTATATTCTTGTTCTAGCTCTGCTTTCTAGTTTTTGCTTTTTTCCATAAGCATTCAATTATAAACATTCTTGGCTATAAAAAAATAAAATAAGAGTCTATCTGACAAAGCAACATTACAGGTTTTTTAGGAATACTTGAATGATCTGTCCTTTAATTAGCATCTTTTTCTAAAATGATTATATTCTAGTAAAATTGGAATTAAGTAAAAAATATTTTTTAACTTCTATTGTGTTTTTAGAGATTGTCAAGTTTATTTTTGTTGCTCTATAAATAAGTGGATATAATAACATATAATGATATGAAATTGACATATTTTATATGTCAAAAAGTACATTTATATCAAAAAATACATTTAAATATTACATTGCTGTCTTTAATGTGCTTTGGAAATCCACATGAATCATTATTCAGAAGTATAGGTATAATTATTAATAAGAAATTTTTAATATATAGTTTAGGCTTTATATATGAAAATGTTATTAAATTAAAATATTCAATTTGAAAGTAAAATTTCAATGAATATTTAGGCTGGACACCTTTGTTGAAATTATAATTGAAATAGTATTTTTGCCTGATTATCTCTGTGAGACTATGAGAATTATGACAATAATAATAAGTATTCATTAATGATAAAAAACCACAATATTTAGATGGACAAATATGTGATTCTCAAAATAATGCAATGGCAATTTAGGATAAGGTTAGGATACATGTAAAAAGAGACAAATTGAAATAAATTATCAGTGCTGTCCTTGAAATCATAGGCACAGTAGTGTTCCCCCCTTTTCTGTGGTTTTGCTTTCCATGCTTTCAATTACCCATGGTCATTGTGGACAGAAATACTAAATAGAAAATTCCAGAAAGAAACAATCATAAGTTTTAAATTTAATGCCATGATGAGCAACCTGATAAAATCTTATCCTGTGCCACTCTCTCCCACTTAGAACTCAAATCTTTCCTTGGTCCAGCTTATATATGTGTGTGTACTACCTGCCCCTTAGTCACTTAGCGGCCATCTCAATTATCAGATTGAACATGGCAGTATCACAGTGAGTGCTTGTGTTCAATTAACCTTCTTTCTACTTTATGGTCCTCACGTGCAAGACTAGTGATGCTGGTATGTTGTTATGATTGTGTTATTTTATTATTAGTTAGTATTGTTAATCTCATACTATGTCTAACATAAATTAAACTTTATCATAGACATGTATGCATAGAAAATATATAGCATGTGTATATATATGTAGTGTGTGCGTATATGTATGTATGTGTGTATATATATATATGTAGTGTGTGTATGTATATATGTAGTGTGTGTATTTATATATGTATGTGTGTGTGTGTGTACGTACACACACACACGTAATGTATAATGGGTGCCTGAACCACTCTGTGGTTTTAAGCATCTGCTGGGGGTCTCGAAATGCATCCCCTGTGGATAAGGAGAGGATACTGTAATTATTCTTGTTTTCATAAGGAAAACAAAAAGAGAAAAGTACATATGAAGTTACATATGATGACCATAGATCTTTCAATCATAGATAAAAAATATTGTAGAAGCACAAATAAGAACAAAAATGTTTTTATGATAATATAATTTTGTCTCATATTTCTTAGAACTTTCTTAGAACTTGATAGTGTAGGTTATTTGAGTTTAAAAAGTGGCATTACCACTTTTGTCTAATCACGTAATTTGGTAATTTTTCTGTGGAAAATTCAATAGAAATATGTATAAATAAATATTTTTTCATTAAGGAATTTCTGGCTATTGATATTTTTTTTTGTTTCTTTAGTGAGTATAATTTGTTCTTTAGACGATCAAGAGTTTGTATCCTGTTTTGTATGTATGCTTCGGTAATAATTCCTTGTAACTATAACTTTGACTAAAATTTAATGGCCTGAGGGATCAGTATTGATCTCTCAATTCTATAGATTTGAAATTGAAAAAAACTGGGAAATGCTAAATTGTGTGATAAGTAATGTGGGTACGGCATGAATATAACACTTTGATGGTACCTAGCCAATTATCTAGTAAAAGAGACAGATATGTAAATAAAACACATAGCTTGGTATGACTGGTGTTTGAAAAGCTTTTAAGAAAAATTAAGATCTATTCACCCTAAAAAGAGTAAGAGTGTGCAATAGAGTCAAAAGACCTTAATTTTGTAAGAAGGTAAAATTTGAGTAAGATTTGAAGGATAAATTACTGTATCAAGTTTTGCCCATGACGAATTTCAGGCAAAATATTTCTTCTGTTCCTTCCATTCCACAAGTGTCACTTCTCACTTAAATTAAAGGTAGTTTAAATCATATTGTGTTTTTTCCAGGTTTTTCTTTTCCACAAATTATAGGCTCCTTTTCATATTCACTTTTGCATGTAGCTGTCT